>ML376504.1:1362-16893 GCA_005239525.1 Nicotiana knightiana | reverse complement strand
TCTCATGAGTATTCTGCTCGATGACTGTTCTAACACCCCCCCTTACTGCTATATTTTCATCTTGTTCGATCATTTCGATTTCGTCAACCGCCTGCAACTCCGAAGTCTTCTTTTCGTCGGTCGCTGGTGCAAATGTGAATTTATCTTCGTAGAAGATAACATCCCTTGATATTAAGAATTTTTTTGTATCCAAATCATATAATTTCCAAGCTTTCTTCCCGTATGGATATCGCACGAACACACATCTTCGACTCCGACTTTCAAATTTATCACCTGACCTTCCTTGCTTGTGAGCATAACATAATGATCCAAACACTTTTAAGTGACCATAACCCGGTGATATACCGAATAAAATATCATATGGAGTCTTTCCCTTTAATGTCGGAGTAGGAGTACGATTAATCAAATGACATGCTGTCAAAACACATTCGCCCCAAAATTCAATTGGGAGATGTCCTTCAAACCGTAATGCTCGGGCAACATTTAGAATATGTCGATGTTTCCTTTCAACTCTACCATTTTGTTGCGGTGTACCTGTACACGAGGTTTGAAATATCACCCCTCGTTCAAGAAAATACGGCCTCAAACATGTGAATTCTGTTCCATTGTCACTTCGAACAATCTTCACTTGTTTACTAAATTGTCGTTCAACCAAGGCAAAGAAATTCTTCACAATTTGGCCGACCTGCTTTTTATCCGCCAACAAATATACCCATACTCCTCGTGAGTGATCATCAACAATTGTAAGAAAATATGAGTTTCCACACAAGGAAGGAGTTCTATATGGACCCCACAAATCACAGTGGATCAATTCAAAAATTTCGGATGCCCTATGTTCGCTCAGAGGAAAATGGTCTCTCGTCTGCTTTGCCCGGTGACATATGTCACAACTTGCATCATAGTTCTTTTTCTTCTCAACCACTATACCTGGGATTAGCTTCGTTATTTGCATCGAAGGGTGACCCATTCGTTTATGCCAGAACTCTAGTGAATTATCAGCCTCCACCTTCAAAGCCTTTACATTCGAGAAGGACCGAAAATAATAAAGTCCATCCTTCGGTTCACCTGCTCCAATTATTCTTCCCGATGACCGTTCTTGCACAACACATGATTCACTTGTAAAAGTCACATCACAATCAAAGTCCTTGGTTAGTTGAGAAACAGAGATTAGATTACATGTCAATTCGGGCACATAAAGTACATTCCGCAATATCAAATTTTCGTCAAGCCTTAGTGACCCCTCTTTGGTAGCCGTTGAGCTGCTTCCGTTTGGTAGACCTACCGGTATTTGCGGCATATTCCGCACACTTTCAAACTTATTCAATTCTCCAGTCATATGGTTCGATGCACCCGTGTCAATTATCCACGGGATTCTCGTCATCTTACCGTGCAACCGGTCACGTTTACTTTCTCCTTTAATAACACATTGTGATCTGATTTGAGCAATATTTGTTCTCAAAACAGATCCAGTATTTTCTTTTATTTTATCAACACTTTTATTCTTCACAAGACCGCAGTTACCAAGATAATCGATTTCACACGTAGTCATCATCTTTTGTAAAATCGCTTAACTGGCAACACCAAATACTTTGGTTAATTCACTTTTCAACAATGGAGAGTCTCACAAAATTCTCCAAGCTCCTAACTCGATGGATCGAGATTTGGCTCTGATACCATGATAGAATGCTAAGAAATAATGAAGAACAAGACAAGACAAGTTTTGGGGTGAAATCTCTCATCCCTTCTCATTGATTCCACAAGTATTTATAGGCAAAGAAATAAGACAAAACCTAAACTAATTGGGAAACCTAAACCTAATGGGCTAGGAAACCTAAACCTAATTGGCTAAGTTTTCCTAAACCCATACAATTAATTAATTGTAACCTACTCCTAAATAACATAGGATATACAAATCTAGAATATTCCTTATTTACTTTTGTTTCCTTATCAAGAATCATCTTTGTGCTCTCTCTTCGGAGAGTACTATCAACCTCCTTTCCGATGATGCCATTACTCTTTAAAAATTTCTGCTTGTCACAAAATTATCCAGCCAATTCCATTTCATGGTTCACCTAAAAAGATTCTTTGAGGTAAGTTGCAAATGCAGTTTAATAGAGTCGATCAATATATGAATGCTATCTATTCAAGATTTATAACAACCACCATGAATTCTGGCCATGAAATTGAAAATTTTGAAGAGAACAGAAGAAGATAGGCAAAAATTGAAAGAAAAAGAGCTTAGGTGTACAACAAAATTGTAACTATTTTTAATGATATTAATATGTTCGCTCATGTGCAGATGGTGAACTAATCATATAAATTCACCGAGGACAATTAAAACATAAAATTAGTTTTTTCATGACTTTTTCTTTTAATGTTTTTGACCTGGAGGACCCTAGAAATACCTGCACGGAGCTAAAATGAGTACACAAATACTCATAGGTAATTTGTAGAACATAAATAATGACAAAATAAAAACGAAAAAAAGGGTACGTCTTTAAGGTTCCAAATACTCTTACTACCAAAACTGTTTGTATGTATTGGTAGCTACTCTTCCTATCATGTTGTTTGAGTTGATTTAGTGAAATCATTGATTCCATACTTGTGGTTTTACTTTTCTAGATTATGGTTTAAATGAACATGCAGAGCATCTTAAGACTCTTCACTGGTTTATGGCTAACTTCAATAACTCCTGGTTCATATAAAGTCTGTGAAAAGTTTTCCAAAGGTGTAGTTTAGTATTTCATAATATTTTAAGTTCTCTATTCTCGAGTACTCTTGATACAGTAGTGTGAATTTGTGACAACATGAATGTCCTTGTAGGGTTGAAGGACTTTCTCCAAAGATGATTTTTCCTTTGTTTTTGTGGAAGTTTTAAAGTTGATAGACTTTTAAGATTGCATTTCGAGGTATTATCAGTTTCATCTATAAAAGATGAAAGGAAGAATTAAAAACCTTAGTTCTTTGATTTCATCGGTAGTTGCATAAATAAATACGGCTTTATAACAAATTACTATGATTTTGCTTTGATATTCTTATGCCGATTTTACTTTTTACTTCTTTCAATGGTTCTTTTCCTGTTGCCTTTATTCTAAAGAGCATATCATATTGGAAGCCCGTGTTGTTAGAATGTAACGATAGTTTTATCCTTTATTTCTTTTCCTCTTTCATGAACAAAATGATGCAAAATTCTTACAAAGGATCTGTGTTAACTCAATCAAAACTGTTTCTCAAGCGATAGTTTGATCTTGTTTCTTAATGAAAGTTTATAGTACTTTTGTTTTTTTCAAGGATCAGGAAATTATCTTTCAGCCATATAATTGGTGAAATATAAACCTTTTTTTAGGGTTCATGAATAATACTTTTAGCTTTATAGGTGGGAATTGTTATAAATGTTATCCAACAAATTTGTCTTCACCCGAAAGCATTATATGAGTGGGAGGTTGGCATTCTAACCTGAACTACTCTTTCATTTATGCATCATACAAGGATGTCTTATCACTATAAATCTTGAGGGGTAATATGTGACATAATTATTCGAGCACGTAATTCCTTCTGAATATACAAAATAAAAAGGTGTCAGTACTTAATTACATGCTAAGCATATCCCGAAAATTTTCAGATATTGGACAAGAAGATGGACATTAATACACACACGGTGAATTTTCTGGTGTTTACGCATAATCTTGCTTACCTTTAGGAATGTCGTGTGAATTCCCCAGTTCTTATGAGGAAGTGTTTGGTCCAGGTAATGATTATGGTTGAAATAAGACAAATATAATAAGTGCGATATGATTTGGTATTAAAAGGTTGTTTTCCTTCCTTCTGCTCGAGTAAAAATTAATGTATATTTGGGAAGGGCATATCTTTTCGTTTGATTTAAGTTTTCATGCTATACAAATTTATGATATCGTAACTGATTATGGCAGAACCTATAATCTGTATCAACTATCAGAAGCTGGCTAGGAAGGAAGATTGTAGGGAAACAAACATAAGGCCATCTGAAATATTGTACTTGCTCGTGACAATTTGGAAGGGAAGGAACAACCGATGTTTTGAAGATACTGCATCTGAAGCGTGGCCATGTAATATAGTTCAACAGTGGTTTCTAATATTTCATGCAAGAATATAGTATGTGTTTCGCATAAAATTCTAAATATTATATGCTTGAATCTTTCCATTTCAAATAATGAATTACACTAAACTCCCATTGTTCCCATCAAAGATTACAAAGCAGTTTCTTTATGCTATTCAAAACAAATCTATTCATCCATATTTGCTCCAAAGATAATTGAGTTTACGAAGTGGCTTTATTCTGTGTATTTGTAGATAAGAACATATAATACTAATATAGTCTAGCTCGAACTAATACAGTCCAACTCGAATTATTGGGCCCGTGCAGATATCTAGTAAATACTCAAAAGCCATCAAGTGTCTACTAGCATGTTTCTAAGATCCGGTGTCACAAGTGTATGAGTAAATAGTAGAATATATAAAACACCTAAGCTACTGTCTAAAATGAGGTAGACAGAAAGTAAATACAAAAGAGAGAGATGGCGGGTGCTGCAGAACGGCCTCAGAGAGAAGTCACCATTATGACTTAGGATAACGGGGTACGCGCCTGAATGAACACCAGATGTGCCTGCCTCAGATCCTAGACGATTAATGCAGAAGTGTAGCGTAAGTACATAAATAATATGTACCCAGTAAGTATCCAATCTAACCTCGAAGAAATAGTGACAAGGGGTCGATACCGACATTTACTATGGTCCAACAATAAAATACCGAAATTCTAAATAGGCATGGAATTTGTATACACTGCTGAGGATCGAGCGACACAAATCATAGATGCATCTATTATAGTGCCGAGACGTTCGACCCGCTCCACAAAATAGAGAATACTCTATGAACATCTGATTTAAAAGTTATCACAAGACAACTACACAAGGAAGCACAATTTTTATTAATGGTCAAATGACCCGCCAAAACTCAAAGTAAGTGAAATTCGGCTTTTACGAAACCTTTATCAAGTTTTAATATAATTTAGGCACTTACATTAACAAGTAGACTGTAAACAATACAAGTATTTCATAATTTGGATCCTAAAATTACCCGGCCTTGAGCATGATTAGTAGCTGCGCGCGGACTCTTGTCACTTTGTGCGTACATAGCCCTCACAATTAAAAGAAAATAGTAATTTAAAACACCTATGGGGTAATTCCCTCTTACAAGGTAGCAAGAGACTCACTTCGTCTCAAAGCTCATTTTTCGGCCCACGAATTCACTCTAAAGTCTCAACTTGGTGCCGAACAATCCGAAGAAATCCAAATGTTATATAAATTAATCAATATACACTCACAAGTTCATAATTCAGCTTTTACAGTAATTACTAAACCCAAATTGGAAGATTCTTAAAATTCACCTCGGGCCCACATGCCCGGATTCTGAAAATTTTCAAAGATAAGTATTACACATAACCTCACAAACTCAAATACATAATTTTCACCCAATTCTATAATCATTTTCATGGTTAAATCCCATTTTTTTTAATCAAAATCTAGGTTTTTCAACTAAACCCACAATTTCTATAATTTATGTATTAAGAATCTACCCAAAAAAACATGTATTAAAATCATCCTGTATAGAGATTACTTACCGCAAAGTGCTAGGTAAATACCTCTATTTAAAGATCTCTAAAATCGCCCGAGAAGTGAAAGAAACGAACCAAAATAGCCCAAGTCCCGACATTAAATGAACCTCATTGCCCCAATGATTATCTCTTATGCGGATCCTGGGGCGCACTTACATCGCCTCACCTGCAGAAAATCCATCGCAGGTGCGGTCCTAACACAACTTGCCTCCCTTCGCTTTTGTGGATGGGCTTTCTCTTCTGCGAACCCGCTTCTACTGAAGGCTTGTCGCACTTGAGACCCACGCCTGGCTGGCCTTGCCTCACACCTGCGGCCCTATTATCGCAAAAGTGAGCTCGCTTCTGTCGAACTTCTCTGCTTCTGCAGACCACTAGCCACTCACCTACAGGCCGCTTCTGCGATCACAGGTTTGCTTCTGCAAGCTCGCACCTGCGGCCAAAATCACACAGGTGTGGACGCACCAGAACTAGAGCACACAGTCCCTCATGTAAAGTTTCCGAGTCCGATTCCAATCCGTTTTGCATCCGGGGCCCCCAGGACCCCATCAAATAACACTCAAACATCCAACAACATAATACGAAACTGCTCGTGCAATCAAAACACCAAAATAACATCTAGAAATATGAATCGGGCGCTAAAACAAACATGAATCGGGTTATGAAACTCAAAACTTCTAGAATCACTTTTGCGCGTCCGATTCCTATAAAATCTACTCGGAGCGACGCCAAATTTTACGTGCAAGTCACAAATCACCATATAGAACTATTCCCAGCTTGAAATCCCAAACGGACCTCGATAACACCAAAATACACTCTAAACCAAACTTGAAGAACTTGAAAACCCTTCAATGCACCAACATTCAATATTAAGAGCTGAAACGATCCCGGGTCATTCGAAACCCAATCCGAACATACGCCCAAATCCAAAATCATCATATTGGGAACGCCAAATCCCAGTTCCGAGGTCGTTTACTCAAAATGTTGGCTCAAGTCAGTTTTAACCATTTAAGCTAATATTAAGGAACTAAGTGTTCCGATTTCAACGCGAACCCTTCTAAACCCAAACTAACCATCCCCGCAAGTTATAAAACAGTAAAAACACATACGGGAATCGTAATTAGGGGAACGAGGACCTAGTAAGCAAAACGACTGCTCGGGTCGTTACATTCTACTTCAGATTTATAAATTAAAAACTTATCAAAAGATTCATTTTTATTTCTCAACAAATAAACTTTAGTATATCTAGAAAAATCGTCTATAAATGTGACATAATATTTTTTTCCTCCTCTAGTAATAGTTTGTTTCAAGTCTCGTAAATTAGTATGGATTAAACATAACAATTCCAATTCTCTAAACACAGAAGCACATGATATTTTAGCTAGTTTAGCTTCAGCAAAAACTTCATACTTATCAATATTTGAATAATTAATATTTGAAATAAGACCTTCAGAATCCATTTTCTTAATATAAGATAAATTATCATGTCTTAATCTAGCATGCCATATATTAGAAGAATCAATCAAGTAGGCATAAGAACTAGCATTTTCATTCATAACATCGAGTACAAACAAGACATGGTTATAATAACCCTTGCCAGCAAAATTATTATTCTTGGTCAAAACGAACTTATCAGATTCAAAAGAATCCTTCACCCTCACTTTTCCTAATAATCTTACAGAGGCCAAATTGGCTCGGATACTAGGAACACGCAACACATTATTCAATGCCAAAGTTTTTCCGGATGTGAGTTTGAGAAGAACTTTGCCTTTCCCATGAATTGGAGTAGTCCTTGAGTTACCAAGATTTACAACCTCTTCTCCTTCCTCAACTTGGGTGTAAAACACGAAGTATTTTTTGTTAGCACATATGTGCCTAGTGGCACCAGAATCTAAGACCCAATCTTTCACATTGGCCACAAGGTTCACTTGGAAAACAACCACGTCAATTATGTTACCTGCTTTAGCTTCAGTTAAATTTACTTTAGCCTTAGAGGGATCGGCCCTTTTATGACATTGAGCAGCATGGTGGATAGGTATGCCACACACAAAGAAGTTGCCTTTTTTTTTTATTGAAGGTTTGATTGTTGGTTTTGGGCTTATAACCATTTTTTTATCCTACCTGTTTTTTGATTTATTTTCTTCCGCTTGTTGTCCTCCACAAGGTTCGCTCTTGTAGCAATCTCTTTTCCTTTGTCCTTGCTTTCAGTTGGTATTTTCAATTATAATGTGCTTGACAAATTCCTTCAACGACAGTTGCTTGTGTTTGTGTTTCAATTGTATTTTCTAGTCACTCCAAGATTTGGGAGGTTTTTCAATAAGCATCTTAGAAACAAACTGTTCGGGCAGAGAGATATATTCAGATTTGAGATCTTCAATCAACTTGTGATATTCGTTGATTTGTGTAGTTATTTCCTTGTCCTCTGTCATCTCCCACTTGTAGTAGTTTCCAATTACAAATTTTGTTTGGTAGCGTCTTTAGTAGTGTACTTTGTTATCGTTGACTCCCAAATTTCTTTTGCCTCCTTGTAGGAAATATTGACATCGAACGATTCGTTAGAAAAAGTAGAAATTATAGTATGTCTACATACCTTTTTAGCATGAACCCCATTGATCCATCTGAATGGAAGTTGCTTCAGTTGGCTTAGGATTAGTAAGTGTAAAAGCAATTTCATGCATATCCAAAATAGAATACACTCATTCCTGCCAGCGCTTAAAATTACCTCCACCAAAAACCCTAGTTTTCGAAACATTAGGGAAAAGTTTGGCATAGGTAATTGGTGATGGAATATCAACATAAACAATAGGTGTAGCGGGTGTAGCAGCATTAACAATAACATTAGCAGTGTTATTATCCATAATAACAATATTGAAAATATCCTCAAGATTGTTGGAAGAATATTAGATTATGGAGAATAAGATTTAGCTTGAGGCATGTCAAGGACACTATCCTTAAGGATATTTCGCCAAATCGTGATGAATAAAATTAGGCGTATCCCCCAGTATTCAAAAAGCTCTTTTATTATAAACTAGGAGCAGAAACAACAAAGATTAATCAAATAAAACCTACCACAATAAAAGAATATGAAGAAAATTTCTACTTTTTTTTAAATACTTTTTCACTAATATGAACACAAGATTATATATATATATATATATAATTAAGAAACAACCGTTATTCTTGATAAATGAAAAACATTTTGAAATATCATTATGTAACGACCCAGCCGGTCTTTTCGAGATTTGTAGCCCCGTTCCCCTTTTTCTGATCATTTTTGTACTTCACTGTTGATTTATGACTTATCGGGTTAGTTGGTCCGTGTCCGGAGAGAATTCAGAGTGAGTTTAGACACTTAGTCTCTTAATTGAAAGCTTAAGATGGAAAAGTCGACCGTATGTCTACTTAAGTGTAAGAGACCTCGGATTTGAATTTTGATGGTTCCGCTAGCTCTGTTGGGTGATTCTGGACTTAGGAGAGTGTCCAAATTTTATTTGGAGGTTATTAGTAGAATAAGACTTGAAATGGCGAAATTTAGAATTTTGGAAAGCTTGACCGGAAGTGGACTTTTTGATATCGGGGTGGGATTGGATTTCCAAAAGTTTGAGTAGGTCCGTGGTGTCATTTATGACTTGTTTGAAAAATTTAAGATCAATCGGACATGATTTGATAGGTTTCGGTGTCATTTGTGGAATTTAGAAATTTTAAAGTTCATTAGGCTTGAATCCGTGTGTAATTCGTGTTTTTGACGTTGTTTGAGGTGATTTAAGGGTTTGACTAAGTTCGTATCGTGGTTTAGGGATTGTTGGTATGTTTTGGTTGAGGTCTCGGGGACCTCGATTTGATTTTGGGTGGTTAAGAACTTGGAATGGAAGTTCAGGAATTGCTGAAGTTTGGTCTTTTGCTGGTGTGATTGCACCTGTGAGGGTATTAGCCGCAGGTGCGGCAGGTTGAGAGCAGGTGCAGAAAGGGGTGGAGACCAGCAGAGGTCGTAGGTGCGATGGTTTCTCCGCACCTGCGATAGTGCAGATGCGGACCAGTGGTCGCAGAAGCGGATTTGGCCTTGAAGCTTGACTATGCAAAATCGGATATTTGTCTCGCAGAAGCGAGTCCGCTGGAGCGGAAATAAGGACGCAGCTACGGAGTTAGCCGTTGAAGCGAGGTCTGGGGCACACATGCGAGTCCGCAAAAGCAGCTAAGTTGCCGCAGGTGCGGAAAGCCTGGGCAGAAACTATAAATACGAGACTTCAACGTTTTTCACCATTTTCATCATTTTGAGCTCGAACTTTGGAGGTTTTTGAAGAGATTACTGAGGTAATCTCCTTGTGTTTGTTTTTCTTCAGTAATGATGTTTCCCCACTGATTTTTCACCTAGTTGGTGTGTTTTTGAGGTAAACTTTAGGGTTTTTTAGGCCAGGGATTTGGAGAGTGAATTTTGAGGATTTGAAGGACCATCTGGTTATGGTTAGACTCGTGAGTGAATTGAATTTCAGATTTTGTGACTTTTGTCGGATTTTGAGACGTGGGTCTGGGGGCCGAATTTGGGCCGATTTCAGATTTTGGCTTATAAATTCGTATTTTTCTTGTGGAATTAATTCCTTTAGCTTATATTGATTGTATTGTACTGCTTGTGGCTAGATTCGGGACGTTTGGAGACCGTTTTGAGAGGCAAAGGTGTGTTGGAGTAGAGTTTTTCCCGGATTGAGTAAAGTAGCACTTTCAAACATGGTTCTGAGGGTTCGAAACCCCGAATTATGTCTTATGTGATTGATATTAAGGTGACGCACATGCCGAATGACGGGCATGCGGACGTGCACCGTGAGAATTATGACCTGGTCGATTCTGTCACGACTCAAATCCTAACCCAGGTCGTGATGGCGCCCAACGCCGTTGTCAGGCAAGCCAACATTTATCTACTGGTGAGTTTCATTCATTTTTCCAAAAACATTTCCCAACATTTAATTAGAGTAAATCTATGACGTTCGGTAATAACATATAACTTAGGAAATTTTAAGCTGAATAACAAAAAAAAATCATAATTTAATAAATATATCCCAAAAGAATGGTCCACTATTGTGTGTGCCAGGAACTAGTGTCACAGTCTACATGTGTCTAGTAGAGTAATACCGAAAGGAATAAAGTCTGTCCTACTGTCTGAGAAAAATATTGACAGAATTAGCAAAAAGAAAAGCTCCAAAGTGCTGTTGGAAGTCATCAGGAGAAGCAGCTCACTGTGAAGCCTCGACCAGGTATAAATCAGGAACGAGCTCCGGACTGATACCCAGATGCACCTGCCTCAGAACCTGTACAATTAAGTACAGAGCGTAGCATGAGTACATAAACAATATGTACCCAGTAAGTATCCCGCTATATATATATATATATATATATATATATATATACATGTAATATATATATATCGAGTCTTATAGGGCCGGACAACTATTTGACTTACTATATTGAGAGAGTTGAGTCAATATCAACAGGTAAGCATATTTTTATATTATCTTTGACTTTAAGTTATTATATTATCAGTTCTGTTTCAGCTTTCACTATATTGCCTTACATAATCGGTACATTATTTCGTACTGACGTCCCTTTTCTAGGGGCATTGTATTTAATACGTGTAGGTTCAGATAGATAGATGGGTAGACCTTCTCATTAAGTGTTTCCCGAGTTCAGCTTGATCAGTAAGCTTACCATTCGGAGTTGCTGGGTCTAGAGATTTACATACATCTTTGTATATATGTATATATGTTATGAGTAGGTCGGGGCCATGTTCCAATCATAGTATATCCATCAGTAGAGGCTTGTAGACATATCCTGTCAATTAATGTTGTATGTTGGGCTTGTTGGCCTTTTATGTACATTTTGTTGGTTTGTCAGCTGTAGTAGTTATGACGTCCTTGTCGGCCCAACTTTATATTGAGATTTAGTCAATAATTGCAATTATCTTGCGATGTGGTCCATGGACAAATTATGACATTATATGCTCAGAATCCCTTAGTCGCAAGTTAGTACGCAAGGATAGGTTAAGGCACTGGGTGCCGGTCTTGCCCCCCCCAAGTTCGGGGTGTGACAACTTCGAACTATAACAAAAACTAAAATGCCAACCCACAAGTCAACCCCGGGACCACACCTCGAAACCCGATAAAATTCACAAAACCCGAGCACCCATTCCGATTCGAGTTCAATCATACTAAAATTATCAAATTTCGATAAAGATTCGCCCTCCGAATCCTCATTATTCATTTTTCAATTTTTTTCAAATTTCCCAATTTTTTTCACTTTGATTCTCACAATTTTGATGTTAAAACTCAAATAAAATCATGAAGTATACATAGAAATTAAACAAGGGCACTTACCCAACGATTGTAGATGAAATTCCTCTCTCAAAATCTCCCACTCTTGGACCTAAGGTTCAAAAATATAACAAAATGAAGCAAAAACCCGATTTGCACAACTGAAAACAAGTTGCAGATGTCGCATTAGCGTTCCAGGATTCGCAATTGTGAACCCTCGCAAAATGAAAGAAGCCTTCGCAATTGCGAACAAGAGCAGGGCTGAAAAGGTCGCAATTGTGACAGAATGTTCGCAATTGCGAACTGGGCATCGCAATTGCGACCACACCAGAAATCACCAGTCTCCCCGACACGAAAACGAGTATAACTCCCTCATTCGATACGATGTCCAAATTTGACGATTCTTTTTTATATGGCTCCATAATTACAATACGGATCTAGTGTTTCAATAAAATTGAATTTGGAACTCATTTTCTTAATGTGGTACCATTTATGCTTGAAGAAACGACATCAAAGCATAAAACAAGCGCAACACAACCTAAACGTATTCGAAATTCACCCAAGCGACTTGAGACATCGTCCGAACATACCAACAAGTCCCGTAACACAACACAGACCTATTCGAGGTCTCAAATCACATCAAATAACATCAAAATTACGAACCTCATCTCAAATCGAATATATGAACTGTCAAATCTTTCAATTTTCGAAACTCGTGCCAAAACATATCAAATCAACCCTGAATGACGTCAAATTTTACATGCAAGTCCCAAATGACATAACAGAGCTAATAAAACTCTCAGAATCATAATCCGAGTCCCATATCAACAAATTCAACTCCAGGTCAAACCTTTTAACCTTCAAAAACTTCAACTTTTCAATTTTTGCCAAAATGCTTCAAGTTAATCTACAGACCTCCAAATCCAAATTCGGACGCACGTCTAAGTCCAAAATCACCATACGAAGCTAATGGAATCATCAAAACTTTAGTTCAGAGTCATCTACACAAAAGTCAAATTCCGGTCAACTCTTACCGCTTAAGCTTCTAAAACACGAATCCTTATTCAACATCAATCCCGAATCATCCGAAGTCTGAGCTCGGCTACGCACGCACGTCATAACACATAATACGGAGCTTCTCTAGACCTTAAGCCACTGAACAGAACGATAATACTTAAAATGACCGGTCGGGTCGTTACATATTCCCGGGTTTGAAATCCCTAGCGGACCTCGATCACCCTAAAACCTACTCCGAATCAAATTTAAAGATTTAAAAAACTTTTAAACTTTCAATAAGCCAACTTTCAACTTTAGGCGCCAAAATGCTCTCGGATCATCCCAAACTTGATCCGAACACAGGCCTAAGTTCAATATCATACGACTCTATTGGAACCGTCAAATCCCGATTCTAAGGTCGTTTACTAGAAATATTAACCGAAGTCAAACTTAAACTTTTAAAGTCAATATTAAGGAACTAAGTGTTTCGATTTCAACCAGAACCCCACCAAATCCGAACTAATCATCCCCGCGAGTCATATAATAGTAAAAGCACTTACGGGGAGTCTTATTTAGAGGAACGGGGTTCTAAAAAATAAAACTACCGATCAAATCGTTACATGTGCTTTCTCAACCGTAAAGTTTCAATTCTAACACATTAGAGACTGTCATATTTCTCTAGAGCCAAATCTAAATTTTCATTCAATGGAATTGTAAAACTTTGTAAGAGCTGATCGGAATATTTTTTTTTTTTCATTTAGATGGTATATAAATAAAGAAAATGCGGTCACACACAGCAGTCTAAATGGAGTCTCAAGCACGTTGTTTAATAAGCACACCTAAATGACAAGAATGTCCGAGGATACAAGGCTCTGTAGACTGTAGCTACTATTTGCAGTTCTTGTAGAAAACACTTGGTTGGTTCAAATCTCAAGCCAAGCTTTGAAGGCCTCTAGATTATTGCAAACTATATTGAAAATAGTGAGGTACGTTGAACTTGTATTTGAACATTATCTCATTCATCTAATTGTATTTTCAGAATAAAAGTAAAAAGAAGTTTGTATATAAGTTGGCTGTTACAATTAATGGTTAATTGGAAGATGCGGGCTAATTTAAATGTGGTGATTGGTCAATAATGCTTATACATGATTTATAAAGTTGCAGTATTATGTGGGAGAATTTGTTGAATTTCTACAAAATTAAGCAAGATGTACAAACGAATAAGCCAAGGTATTGAGACAATATTATTAATATGTGTATTTTCACTTTACTTTATTCTTTGCTCAATAGATGATTTTATTGAAAGTTGTAAAGAAAGTTAAGATATATCATTATAAAAAGGAATCAAAGTGATATAGTTTCAACTTTCAACCAAGTTTTTGCGATAATGAAATAAAGTAGATAACAATTGCGTTATTTAAATAGTAAATCTTACATGACATAAAAAGTAATTAGGGAGTATCTATTTATCTAGAGTCATTTTTTACAACACATTTTAAAAAATAACTGATAAGTTGTCCCGACGCATCTCTTTCTTGGTTTACCGAGGACCGTTTAGTCATAGATTTCGTCAAAATAAATTTGGGTTTTATTTGGTAAATATATGTTTGGCCATAAATTTTACTTATATTTTGGTAAAATTCTAAATTCCAAAACCAGCTTAATAGCAGGTTTTGGGCCAAATCCATCATAATACACATGTTTTTCCAAAATAAATTTGAGAAACATGTTTTGAAAACGTATTGTCCAAACACATTTTCATCTACAAGCCAAACTTCACCAAAAAAAAAAAAATTTCAAAATAAAACTGAAGCTTCTTTTTTTATACACATATCAAGACCTCTTCACTTAAATTTTTCCTGCAAAAATAAAATCACCTTGAGTGCTCTTAAATTGAAAATTTATTGATTACTCTCAATTTCACCAACATTCAACCGATTTATTAACTACAGGAGGATGGATTTTTTCTTTTAAGTCTTTTTTTGGAAGGCAAGAATTTCAGTTCTGTTTCAATGGTCCTATATAAATTTTAATACATCTCTTTTACTGTTTCAATTTAAATTGTTATTGAAGAAATATTAATCATGGGTTCATTTTTTCTTTTAAAAGTCTATGTAAGACTGATATACTTTCTTTTGCCAAAATAATGAAATGTCGGATTGATACTGTATATATGGAAGAAAGAATATTGTCCTAGACATGTTTCCCCGACAATTCATGAAATTCGAGTGTATATACCATTTGAATATTCATATTATAGTATATGGATGTAAGGTAAAAATTGCACGGGGCGCTCTATTTAGGCGCCTCTCTTTAATTTGTACCCGCTTTGTTTTTATGTTTGTACCGGTACCCGTTTTTTTGTTAAAAGCCTTTCGAAAAGACAATATTACCCTTTTACAATTAGTCAAGCTTCCTCTACTTCCATTCCTATACCGTGTACTCACAATACTCTCTTTCTCTCTCTCTCCCGTTCTTCGCTTACGATCGTCGTTGTGCTTTGATATTCATCGCTTCAACTGTTTGTTCTCCAACAATATTATATATAATCACAGGTACATTACAGTTATTTTCATCTTCTTTTTTTTT
>ML376501.1:33793-150074 GCA_005239525.1 Nicotiana knightiana | reverse complement strand
AGAAACTGAAATAATAACTACTGAACAAATGTGCCCTGAATTACCAAAAGAGCTAATAACAAATGAAGAAACAACAGAAAAAGAAATAATAACAGGAGGAATACCTCTAACAATTCATTTTAAAATTTACCAAGGAAATAAAAATATTACATTAGGAATAAAATGGCTAGAAAAGGTAAAACCATACAGCTTAGGAGATAAACAATTGACCATAAAATATAAGGATAAAAGAATAATAATAAAAGNAAGTATGATTAACTATAGAGCTAAGAATGTAAAAATACAAATATGGGATAAAATATTAACTATAGAAGAAATATATAACTATGAATTCACTACAAAAGATATGTTGTTAGGAATGCCATTTTTGGAAAAACTTTATCCACATATTATAACAAAGACATACTGGTGGTTTACCACACCATGTAAAAATAAGGTAGGAGCAAAATGAATAAATAATAAACAGCGAAAAACTACAGAATGGATAAAAGAAAGTGAAAAAATTACACAAAAACTAGAAAATATAGACAAAAATCCAACTACTCAATTAGAAATTATCATATTTACAATAGAAAAAATAAAAATAATCCAAGAAAAATTAGAACTATTATGTAATGATAATCCTTTACAGGGATGGGAAAAACATAAGATAAAAGTAAAAATAGAATTAATTGAAGATAATAACATAATAACACAAAAACCCCTAAAATATAACTTTAATGATTTAGCATAATTCAAAATACATATAAAGGACTTAGTAGACAATAAGTACATACAAGAAAGTAATAGTAAACACACAAGTCCCACATTTATAGTAAATAAACATAGTGAACAAAAAAGAGGAAAAATTAGGATGGTTATAGACTATCGAAACTTAAATGAAAAACCCAAAACATACAATTACCCAATACCCAACAAGATATTAAAGATAAGACAAATCCAAAGATATAATTACTTTAGTAAATTTGACAGTAAATCAGGATTTTACCATTTAAAGCTAGAAGACGAATCTAAAAAATTAACAGCATTCACAGTACCACAAGGATTTTATGAATGGAATGTTTTACCATTTGGATATAAAAATGCACCAGGTAGATACCAACACTTTATGGATAACTACTTTAACCAATAAGAAAATTGTATAGTATATATAGATGATATATTACTATATTCAAAAACACAAGATGACCATATAAAATTATTAGAAAAATTCATACATATTATAGAATACTCTGGCATAAGCTTGAGTAGAACAAAAACAGAAATTATGAAAAACCAGATAGAATTGCTAGGAATACAAACAGACAGAAATGGAATAAAAATGCAAACTCATATAGTACAAAAAATAATTAACCTTGATGAAAATATTGATACAAAAAAGAAATTACAATCATTTTTGGGACTAAGAAACCACGTAAGAGAATATATACCCAGATTAGCAGAAAACCTAAAACCTTTGCAGAAAAAACTAAAAAAGGATGTAGAATACCATTTTGATGAAAAAGATAAAGAACAAATAAAAAAGGTCAAAATATTATGCAAAAAATTACCAAAATTATATTTTCCAGATGAAAATAAAAAATTTACCTACATAGTAGAAACAGATTCAAGTAATCATAGCTATGGGGGAGTTCTTAAATATAAATATGATAAAGGAAAAATAGAACATCACTGCAGATACTATTCAGGATCTTATACGGAACAACAATTAAAATGGGAGATAAAAAGAAAAAAACTATTTGGATTATATAAATGTTTGTTAGCATTTGAGACATATATCGTTTATAACAAATTTATTGTAAAAACGGATAATACACAAGTTAAGTGGTGGCTTACAAGAAAAATACAGGATTCAGTTGCTACAAAAGAAATACGGAGACTTGTATTGAACATACAAAACTTTACATTTAAAATTGAAGTAATTTCAACTAACAAGAATGTGATTGCAGATCACCTATCAAGACAAAGGTACTCAAACAGAAGATAACACTCCAGATATACTCTCAATCCTTACTACACTTTCTTTGCAACTGGACAGTATAGGAACGAGACTGTAAAAGATAGAACAGAATGAGCTATGTCAGCAGCGTGACATTAAAAACGCGGAGCTAAGTCAGCAGCATGACTTAAAATATGCGGAGCTAAAAGGTGACGTTGAGAAACACCTAAAAACTCAATCTAACGAAAAATCTAGTATTTCAGGTACAGCGGCAGCATCTAACAACACATCAGCAGCAGGAACTAGCAAGCCAAGGTATAATAATTCAAATATGAATGTAGTATTCGACAAACCATTTATACCAAAAATAAGAAAAGACCCATTATACATACCACCCCAAATAAACACCTACAAAGATAGCCTGAACCAAGAAAAACAAACATACAATCATATAACCAGGTCATATATCGAAAATATCCACAAACTACAGACCTTTCTAAACCTAAATCCAAGGTCCAAAACTACAAAAAACCCAGCAAAAGACTATATAACACAACCACTACAAGGTTACAACCGCCTTATAGCACAACCAGGAACTAGTGCAAACCTAGTAAGCACTTGTTACAATTACGGACTACTTAGTACCGTATATACATCTACAGGAGAAGAAATAGCTACAATACCAGAAATATACAAACCCTTTACTACCTATAAAAGAATTACCAAAGGAAACCTATTTTTTATAAAATTCTATACAGCACCAGCAGAAATACTCCATGATGAGATAAAATCACCAATTCAAGTTATTAAAATAGGACTTAAACGAGACATGATCATACCCGAAAAGATAGAGCAACAACCAGAGATACCTAAAGTAGGAATACCTGATTTCTACGCAAATAAAAGGATAATTGGACTATCTACAATACTTAGCCAGCTAGCAAACAACTACCTAAATGAAAGTCCAGTATGGAACTACTTCTCAAGACGACAGACAATAATATACGCACACTCAAAAGAACTACGAGAAAACGACATGGAAGAAATACGGAAATGGGTAATGACATTACTTAGACCCGAGCAACAACCAATTACAAGAGCTATACGAAAAGACTTTATTTCTCAACAGATAATGACCAGATACTGCAAATTAGTTGGACCAGTATACCCTGATCACATATGCTCAAAATGCAACGGAGAAGATAACGTAATCCCAGACGTCCAGTTAGATGAAGCCAGCTAAAGAAAGAAATCAGATCCATCAAAGAAGATAAGAAAAAAAAGACTTATGATGAAGACATAAAGAAATACAATTATGTAAAGTTTTTTGTTTTCTTATAATAAGTCAAAAGTAGAATAGTAATTATCTTTTTACTTTATTTTTGAGCCGTCCAATGTAAAGAAAAGGACAGGCACTCTTTTACTTTTTAAGCTTTTAATTAGAACCGCCCATTTGTAAAGAAAAAGGGCAATTAGGAAAATTTGGTATCAGCTACCTTCAGCTATAAATAAGAAGCTAAACCGAAGAAGAGAGGCAAGCTCTTCATTCGAAGTTCTAAAACTACACTTTCTCTACCATCTCTCTAAAATACTATCTTAAATAAAAATATATCTTAAAAAAGCTATGGAGCATTCAAACAATCTACAAGAACAGGTATGTCATTTTATAATTATGAATAGCTAAATTACTATATTCCTTATAATCTCTTGCAAATTATAATTATTCATCATGCTATAGTACTGTTATAAAATTCATCTTGAGAAAGTTTGCCATGAAAATATGCTGAGAGTAGGTAAGCCCATACTATGCCATCCTAAGGTTGAAACCAGTAGGCAAGGAAGCCGTTTAGGGCAGTAAACAAAGTTGAGGCGCTGATAGAGTAACTGACTGAAGCAGAAAAGCATGGTAGTGACCAGAAAAGATGAATAAAAATAACTTATTATGCTATGATGAATAAGGATAATAGGCATAGAGATTAAAAGGAATATGTTTAGCAAAACATATGACAAAATGAATACATATTTATTAGATGATGACCTTAGTTATAAGATACTCATCTTACATATTCTAAAAAATATTGATAATGATACAAAAAGGATAATCTATAAAAAATTAGTTAATTTTGAAATAACAGAAATAATGAATCAAAATTGGACAGAATTACTTATATCAAGATCATATAAACATAGACCGATATGAGTTAGATTTATATTCAGAACAATAATGAATCATATATACCTACAATATTGGCAGCAAACTACCGACAGTATAAATTTACTATCAAACTTAATAAAAACCAATTTAGAAGAATATCAAAGAACCAAAGATATAGAATACATAGAATATATATTAGAAAGCCTAAAAGAAATACTCAGATTAATTCCGCTGCAGAAAGAATATTATGAAAAATCATTTAAATGATAATTAAGAAAACGACCCCACCCAAAAACTTAAGGTGATCATTGGAAAGTAAAGAAATGAAAGTGTGAAATAGGAAACACGGCCAAGTGCTAAGAATGATATTATAATTTTGGTCATAAGTGCCAAGGAATCGAATAGATGCCAAGAAAGTATGACGTGAGATGATTGATAGAAACGGTAATCTCTCGGGTGAGAAGTCCTAGCTGATCGGGTTGTGATTGGACGCCATGCCGCAAACATGGTGATAATTGTTCTAGATATTGTGATTTTGGTTAATATCTCAAATGAGGAGGCCTAGCCGATCGGGTCATGATCATACGCCATGACGCACACATGGTGGTAATTGTGCTGGAAATTATGGTTGGGTTTAATGTCTCAAATGAGGCGGTCTAGCCGATCGGGCCATGATCAGACTCCGTGTAAAAGTACGTTGGTATTGTGAATGATGGTATATCGGTACTAAAGATTTCTCAACCTAGAAGCATGAAAATTTACTTGAAAACTTATGTGGTTCTTAAGTTGTTGTTTTTGTATTGGTTGAGGCTCCTATTGACTTCGTGATTGTTCCTCCTTATATTATTATTCATTCTATTGAGATGGTGATTAGTTATACATACTAGTACCATTCGACAGTAATAATCTCCTTTTTGCAGAGGCACTGCATCTTTATATGGATGCAGGCAATGTTGATCAGCAATAGTGGTACATCCTCTTCCCAGCAGACATGGTGAGCCCCACGTCATACCGGGGTCATGTATTGTGTCTTTTGTTCATGTTATTATCATGTTTTGAGGTATAGCCGAAAACTTGCCGGCACTATTATAACACCCTCTTATATATTTAAGAGGCTCCATAGACAGTGTGTGGGATGTACATGGGTGTAGAAAAGTCAAACAATGATGTGTTGTGTTTTGATCACTTGATCCATTCAACCCATAAGAATGTGTGTATTTTGAGACTTAAAATAATTTAACTAATGAAACGATTTTGCATTTTATACATGAGCTTCCTACGGTCTAATTAATGAAATTATGTCTTCTCGTGATCACGGGTGAGTTGGGTAGAAAGTATCTATCAGGCTTACTCGACCGTATTCACTCGGTTGAGCACCGGTCACGCTCCTTCAGTTTGGGGAATGAAATTTCATTAATCTTAATACACAGTGGTCACTAGAGCTAAGTCTGGTGAGAACCAGCAGTAATTTATTGACCAAATGTTGAGAACCTTGCGGGTAATGCATGCTACTGATACTGAGGTTGTCGAGTAAGCGTCCTATTAGTTGTGGGATGTAACAATAGAATTGTATAAAATTTGGGAACGTTCTAAAGGGTCGATTGCGCCTCCAGCCATGTGGAAAGCTTTTTTGGAGGCATTCTTACATCATTAGTTGCCAACGCAGACTCGTTTGGCAAGGATAGACAGATTTTTGGTTCTCCGATAGGGGAGCATGAGTGTGCGGGAGTATAGCCTACAGTGTCATTCTTTAACAAGGTATGCTACCTCGGTCGCACCTGATATGGAAGATTGGGTACACCGGTTTGTTATTGAACTCGGCTGCACTTGATTAATAAACACACAATGACCACTTTGCTTAACAATATGGATATCTCCAGTGTCCAGGCATATGCTTAGAACCTAGACGACTGGAAGGGACAACCGCATGAAGACCGTGGTAGGGGTTAGTTTAAGAGGGTTATGTCTGCTAGCCAATTTGAGGGTTCTCGAGGTGTCCCTAGGAAACAGTCTTATAGGCAGTCAACTTATCTTGTAACTAGTACACCTCCACAGTTTTGAGGCCGCGATATGATAGGGTTGCTTATTTTAGTCCTAGTAAAAGTTTGTGGGCTTCAGGCTTTCAGCAGCATAGAGATTCAACTCAGATGAGGACACCTCCTCCGCGATGTGATAAGTGTGGTAGGGCCCATTTTCGGAGGTGCTGTCAGGGTTCTGATGTAAGTTACACGTGTGGAACCACATTCATTTTAAGTTGGATTGTCTAGTGAGGGATAAGGGTGGTATGGCCCAGCCAACCAGATTAGTAGCAACCTCGTCATCTTTAATATGTCCTCAAAGCGTGAATCCCAAACATCAGCCGGTAAAGGTAGAGGCAGGATTAGATCATCTAGCTCCGACGATAGTCAGAACTGCATATGTGCATTGATAAGACGGTAGGATCAGAAGTCGTCACTTGACATTGTCAAAGGTTTACTATCAGTTTCCTCTCATGATGTATATGCATTAGTATATTCGGGTTCTAACTTATCATATGTTACCTTGTTTGTTGTTAATAACTTTGGTATAGAACATGAGTTTATAATAAAACCCATTGCGGTAGCTACACTAGTGGGTGAGTTAGTAATATCTAGGAGCGTATATCGGAGTTGTGTGGTGATATTATGTAACCATCAAATCTTGGGGATCTACTAGAGTTAGTAATTGTTTATTTTGACGCAATAATGGGCATGGACCGGTTGGCATCCTACTATGCTAATGTTGATTTCTTAGTAAAGATCGTTAGATTTCACATTTCGGGTGAGCTAGTTTTAGAATGGAGGGGTAGTGTCGCAATACCTAAGGGTCGATTTATTTCCCACTTTAAGGCAAAAAGATGATTTGCAGGGGTTGTATATACCATATAGTGAGGGTTAGAGATGAACAAGAGGAACCACTAGCTCTCAATCTGTTCCAGTGGTGAATGAGCTCCCAGATGTGTTTCCGGATGAACTTTTGGGTCTTCAGCAAGATAGGGAGATTGAGTTCCGCATTGATGTGCTTCTAGACACTCAGCCTAAATCTATTCCTCCTAATTGAATGGCTACATCTGAGTTGCATGAATTGAAAGAGTAGTTGAAAGATCTATTGGATAAGGGCTTCATTACGCCTAGCACTTCTCCATTAGGAACATCAGTATTGTTGGCTCTTAAAAAGGGTGGTTCGTTGAGAATGGGTATTGATTAGTGCCTGCAAAATCTAGTTAGGATTAAAAATACATTTTTGCTTCCTGGAATCAATTATTTTTTTGATTAACTACAAGATGATAAATGCTTTTCAAAGAACAATGAATGGTCTAGGTATCACCAACTACGAGTTAAGGAGGAAGATATTCCAAATACTGCTTTTAGTGTGGATATTGATATTTTGAGGCCATGCAACCTCATTCGGGCTAACTAATGCACCTGCAACCTTTATGGACTTAATGAATAGTGTGTTTCAACCATTCTTATATGTGTTCGTGATTGTATTCATAGATTATATTATGTTTTGTTCATGTTCAGAGGATAATCACACACATCGCTTACGGAGAGTGTTACGAATATTGCATGACCAAAATTGTATGCCAAATTCTAAATATGCAAGTTCTCGCCGAATTCAGTTGCATTCCTTAGACATATTGTGTCCGATGAAGGCACAAGAGTGGTCATTCGAAATATAGAGGCCTTGAAGAGTTGGCCAGGACCTACAACTCCATTTGAAGTTTGCAACTTTTTGGTGCTAGCAGGCTATTATCGGAGATTCATAGAAGGGTTTTCTTCTATTTCACCATCATTGACAAAGTTATATCAGAAAGAAACTAATTTTCAATAGTCCGATGCTTGTGAGAAGAGTTTGCAAAAGCTAAAAGATAAATTGAAAACAACACCAGAGTTGACATTTCCTGAAGGTACCGAAGGATATACAGTCTATTGTGAACCTTTGGGAGCTGGATTAGGTTGTGTTCTGATGCAGCAACGACAAGGTAATTGCATATGCTTCAAGGAAATTTAGGAGGCATGAGAAAAACTATCACAATCATGATTTGGAGTTAATTGTAGTTGTGCATGTGCTCAGGATATGATGGCATTATTTATATGGTATTCATGTAGACATCGTCATAGACATTAAAGTTCTGCAATATATTACGACAGAGGAGATGGCTAGAATTGCTAAAGGACTATGATGTAGATATTTTATACCATGTCAGCAAGGCGAATGTTGTAGATTGTGCCCTTAGCTTCCATTCTATGGAAAGTTTAGTGCATGTAGAAGCCAAAAGGAAAGATATGACACATGAACTTCATCAGTTAGCTAATACGGGAGTCGAGTTAGTAGACTCCAATAATATGGCTGTTATTGTTCAAGATGTGGCAGAATCATCTCTCGTAGTTTAAGTTAAAAAATGACAATATGAGGATCATGTTTTAGTGCAATACATAGAAGATAGTGTGTCTTGAGATACCGAGGTTGATTATGTGTTCCGGGCATAGCGTGATTGCAATATAGGGTTATGAATGAAGTTCATCACACCCGATATTTTATTCATCTGGGTTCAACAAAAATGTATCATGATATTAAATGAATGTATAGGGGATCGACATGAAGAGGAACATAGCAGGATTTGTAGCTCAATGTCCAAACTGCCAACATGTTATGGTGGAGAATCAGAAGCCCCGAGGCCTAACCCAAAATATTGAGATCCCGGCATGGAAGTGGAACATAATTAATAAGCTTTACGATCGCCTCACTGTGCATATAATTCTTTATGGATTTTCATTGAAAGAATTACGAAATCGACTCATTTCTTTCTAGTTAAGGCGACTTATATAGTAGAAGATAACGCCAAGATTTATATAAAGGAGATTGTCTAATATCAAGGTGTCCCCATTTCTTTGATATCGGATAAAGGTGCCTAGCTTACGTCTAATTTTTGGAGATCGTTTACTCAGGTAAATCTCAGCACATCATTTTATCCTCAAACAAATGGTCAGAACGAACACATAATTCAGACACTTGAAGATATGCTACGAGCGTGTGTGTTGTACTTTAGAGGTAATTGGTATTATCATTTACCCCTTATAGAGTTTTCTTATAACAATAGATATCATTCGAGTATCAAGACAGCCCCGTATGAGGCATTATACGAGTGTAAATGTAGATCTATGATTGGATGGTTCGAAGTCAAATAATCAAAATTGCATGGAAATTAATTAGTCCACTAAGGGGTGGAAAAAGTGAAGCTTATACAAGAACGATTACAGACCGTAGTCGGCAAAAATCTTATGTTGATGTACGATAATGTGATCTAGAGTACTATGTGAATGACTAGGTGTTCTTGAAGATTTCGCCAATGAAAGGCGTTATGGTATTTGCTAATAGGGGCAAGATCAGCCCACAATACATTGGGCAATATAAGATTACCCAAAGACTAGGGCAAGTAGCCTATGAGTTGGATTTTCCATCAGAATAGGAATCCGTTCATCTAGTCTTTCATGCATCAATGTTACATAAGTGAATTAGAGACCCTTCCTAGGCTTACTTCAATTGATGATGTACACATTACAAAAGACTTAGCATTTGAAGAGGTTTCGATTGCTATTTTGTTCTGGCAGGTTCGTAAGTTGAAAACCAAATAGGTAGCGTCAATGAAAGTGTTATGGGAAACAAGAAACAAGAAAATTGACTTGGGAGGCTGTGGAAGCAATGAGGCAGAGATATCCTTACTTATTTCAAACAATAGATATGTTCAGAGCTGAGACAGATGTCACAATGTG
Organism: Nicotiana knightiana; assembly: GCA_005239525.1. NCBI lineage: Eukaryota > Viridiplantae > Streptophyta > Magnoliopsida > Solanales > Solanaceae > Nicotiana > Nicotiana knightiana. The sequence continues at coordinate 140,185 of ML376501.1, read as the reverse complement.
AGTTCTAGCAAGGTTATGGCTAAATTGATTATTGATGGTCCTATGAGGCCGATGTTATATTATATTTGTATGATTTGTCCATGTGTGGTATATAGTATGTTTTCCGGGCTGCGTGCAAGTTTGGGAATAGTTAGAATTACAGAGGAAACTCTGTCAAAATTTTTTGAATACTTATAAGACTGAATTCCCTTATGTACACCTCTACACTCGGGGATGAATGCTCCTCGGGGGGAGGGGGGGGGGAGGATTTTACATCTTGTATTTTCGCTCAATATATGTGCGTCTAAGTTGAGGTTGACGAATGCGCTTAAACGTGTTAAATGAGATTTTAAGCAAGTAAAAATGAGCTTCTTGCTTACATGTCCTACTTGTTTGAGCTACTTGACACATATCCTAAATATTAAAAGAGAGCATGATGTGTGCTTAAAATTAAATAAGAACCAATATATATCACCTATCATGCGAGTAGGTGTCAAATAGGAGCATCACCTACTTGCTTAAAATGAAAAGCCACAATTTTGGCCAAGAGGGTAGGACAAATGGGCCCCTTAAAGGCAGTGATTATCTTGTTTTATCTCTTTCTTTAGTTCAAAAAATTCACTCCAAATAGCCATAAAATCTCTCTCCAAAATCTCCCTCAAACCCTATGTCATTTTCTCTTCTTTTCAATAGTTAGGGGAAAACCTAAGAGTTGAAGAACCCAAGTTAGGAGAGGAGATCTTCACCAAATAGCGTATGTATACTGCCTTTTTCATCATTTTTTCTGCTGGAAAGGTAGAGAAATTATTTTCATAATAGTAAGAACTCGGGGGGGCCGGTGATTGGAAGTCGTGAGTTCCAGTTGTTCAACTTGTAGTGGACTGATTTGGACTATTTTTGGGCTTTTCGTGTTGTTATTTGGTTTTCACTTTTGCTACTATTTTTATAAGATCTAGGAGGAGAAAGGATATGGAGAATCACCACTTTTCAGGTTGCTTGACACTAGTATGATAGTCATTTTGTGTATGACGTGATTGGGTTGTGTTGGGATATTTTGTGATATTTTGTGATGTGGAAAATGATGTATTATGTTATTTTTGTTGTTGATGGTATCTGGAATTGGGAGGGAGTGAAGGTTATAGAGGAGGTGTTGGTCAATTTTCTGTAGACAAGCTGGTAGCTCAAAAGTTGTATTCTAGTTCTCCCGTAGCTTAACTAACCATAGTTATGATGTTTTAGTGCAGTTTGAAGAGCTACATGCAGTATATACTGAGTTTTGATTAAGAGATAAAGGAATGTTAAGGCTAATCTTCCTTCTTTTGGCATGTTCCAAGTACACGAAATACTATTCTATATACGGTTCTACTCTTAGTAGTTAAGGATGTCCATGTCACAACCCAATTCTTCATCCGCAAGATGCCGTGATAGAACTTATTCTCTACGACTTGGAAAGCCTAACAAATTGCGGAAAAAATATAAGTAAAAGTAAAATTAACAATAAATAACAACAAGATAATAAAATAGTTGATAAGATGCCGCTCGGCATGTACAAAACCCAATACTCGAGCATAGACATTATGTTTCCAAAAACCTGGTAATCATAGGTAACAAGCTACTGAAAATAACTATTGTCTCTATACACCAGAATCTAAGTAAAATACGGAAATGAGGGAATAGAAGGGGACTCTGAGGTCTACGGACGCGACCGATGTACCTTGAAGTTTCCGTACAACAATAAGCACTCTAAACTAATAGCGGAGCTGATAAGAAGCACCTGTTTCTGCACACAAACTTGTGCAAAAGAGTAGTATGAGTACACCACAATGGTACCCAGTAAGTGCCAAGCCTAACCTCGATAAAGTAGTGACAAGGTCAGGTCCGAACTACTGGGATATAATAATAAGACAGATGATATAATAAATTGAAGTAAAACGGAGATTTAAACAGAAAGAATTAACAAAGAAATAACAACACAACACAATAAGATAACAATAGGGGCGCTCCCGAGATACTGTCTCGTAGTCCTAGAAGTAAATACTCAACAAGGTTCTCTCGAGATACCGTCTCGTAGTCCTAAAAGTAAATATGCAAAGAGATTGCCCGAGGTACCTCCTCGTAGTGGCATAAGTAAATATACAAGGAGATCTCCCGATGTACCGCCTCATAGTCTCAAAAGTAATGTGCAGGGAGATCTCCCGAGGTACCGCCTCGTCATCCCAAAAGTAAACGCACACCTAAAATCAGTGAAGATAGCAATTAAAAAAAAATCCTACAACTAAGGTTGATACAATTCAAGTAAAGGCAGGAATTCAACTAAACATGCTGCACAAAATTAAAATAAACATTTAAGACACGTGGACATGCAAAACTAGGCTAAACAGGATAACTACACATGCTAGTATAACTCAATTAAGGTGTAACAGGCTATTGCTCAGTGAAAAACCAGATTTTACAACAACTAGCATGTGTATGCACTCGTGACCTCGCATACAAGGTTCTCACATATATCACAGAAGTATCACAACGGTACCAAATCCTAAGGGGATTTCCCCCACACAAGGTTAGGCAAGCTACTTACCTCCACGATTATCATCTTCTAAATGACCCAAATCTAGCCAAAACAATTACATATCATAAATACAACTATAATAGAGTAATATAATCAATGAAATAAATATTTTAACAGGAAACTTTTAAAATTGCCAAAAAGTCGACCAGGGCCCATGTCTCGGAGTTGGGTAAAAGTCACAAAATATGAACACACATTCACTCACGGGTTTGGGCGTACCAAAATTACTCAAATATGATGATAAAATGCAAATCAAAACTCAAAAACTTAGTTGAAGAACTTCTGACCTTTTCCCCAAATTCTTAACAAAATTCCTTCATTAAATGGTGAAATCAATTATAGATTAATTGAATATATCATAAACGAGTTACCCAATTGCTTTCTTTGAATTATCGCCTCAATCCGAGCTCTCAAACTCCCAAAATTGAAAGTGGGATAAAACCCTCCCAGTCGCTCCTGCGACGCAGAACCTGCATGTGCGCACCTGTGGACAATTGTCCGCTTCTGGGACAACCTTACCCAGCTCAACCTTCGCTTCTACGATCTCCTCTCCAGCGGAGCGGCTTCATTTCTGTGGTCCTTTTGTCGAACCTACGACCATTGGCTTCTCAGACTAGGGCCGCATCTGCGAGCTCCCTTCTGCACGTGCGTGTCCGCACCAACGGCCAACCCCACAGCAGGTGCGATGACACAAGAATTTGAAAACTTCAGCAGTTACACACGTCTAAATTTTGATCCGTTAAGCATCTAAAATTCACCCGAGGCCCCTGGGACCTAAACCAAACATACCAAAAAGTCCTAAAACATCAGAAGAACTTAGTTGAGCCCTCAAATTACATCAAACAAGACTAAAACATGAATCACCCTCCAATTCAAACTTAATGAACATAGAAACTTCACACTTCTACAACCGATGCTGAAATACCAAACAACATCCCATTGACCTGAAATTTTGCGCAGAAGTCATAATTGACATTACGAACCTACTCCAACTTCCGGAATCGGAATCCGACCCCGATATCAAAATGTCCACTTTCGGTTAAACTTCCCAAAAATTTAACTTTTGACATTTCATGCCTAATTTAGCTGCAAACCTCCAAAACATAATCCGGACACACTTCTAAGTCCAAACTTACTCAATGGAGCTAATGGAACTTATGAAACTCCATTGCGGAGCCATCTTCACACAGTTCCAACTACTGTCAAAATTCTAGAACTCAAACTTCTTCTTTATGGACTAAGTGTCCCAAATCACTCTGAATCCACAAACAAGACCCCCTGGCAAGTCACATAAGCAAAAGATTATATGGAGGTGTAAAACAGGGGATCAGGGCTATTACTCTCAAAATGATTGGCCGGGTCGTTACATCCTCCCCCTCTTAAAACAATTATTCATCCTCGAATGAGTATAGAGACATAACTGCAGTGGTGAAAAGATGAGGATAACGGCTGCGCATATCATGCTCAGTCTCCCAAGTTGCCTCCTCGACCGACTGAATCCTCCACTGAATCTTCACATAAGCCATGTTCTTTGGCCTCAGCTTTCGAACATGACTGTCTAAAATAGCCACCGACTCCTCAACATAAGATAATTCCTTGTCCAACTGGACTGAGTTGAACTCCAACACACGAGACAGATCGCCGTGCTACTTCCGGAGCATGGAAACATGAAATACCAGATGAACTTCTACTAGTCTGGGAGGCAAGGCAAGCTCATAAGCAACCTCCCCAACACGTCGCAACACCACGAATGGTCCAATAAACCTTGGGCTCAGCTTACCCTTCTTTTCGAATCTCATAACACCCTTCATGGGTGACACCTGGAGAAAAACGCACTCTCCAATCATGAATGCAACATCTCGAACCTTCTAATCCGCATAACTCTTCTTTCTCGACTGGATTGAGCGAAGTTGATCCAGAATAACCTTACCCTTGTCCAGAGTATCCTGAACCAAGTCTATACCCAATAACCTAGCCCTACCCGGCTTGAACCAACCCACTGGACACCGACACCGCCTACAATACAGAATCTCATATGGTGCCATCTGGATAATCGACTGATAACTGTTGTTGTAGGCAAACTCTACAAGCGGCAAGAGCTAATTCCACGAGACTCCAAACTCCATCACACATGCACAAAGCATATCCTCTAATATCTGAATAGTGCACTCATATTGTCCGTCCGTCTGAGGGTGAAATATTGTGCTCAACTCCACTTGAGTACCCAACTCATGTTGTACGGACCTACAGAATCGTGATGTAAACTGCGTACACCTGTTAAAGATGATAGATACTGGTAAGCCATGAAGCCTGACGATCTCGCGGATATAAACTCGAGCCGGCTGCTCAGAAAGAAGGTAGTCATCACAGGAATGAAATAAGCTGACTTGGTCAGCCTATCCACAATTACCCAAACTGCATCAAACTTTCCCTGAGTCCGGGGAAGCCGAACAACGAAATCTATAGTGATCCGCTCCCATTTATACTCTGAAATATCTAACTTCTGAAGCAATCCACCTGGCCGCTGATGCTCATATTTTACCTACTAGAAATTTAGACACCGAGCTTTATATTCCACTATGTCCTTCTTCATTCTCATCCACCAGTAATGCTGCCTCAAGTCTTGATACATATTCGCGGTACCTGGATGAATGGAGTACCGCAAACTGTGAGCCTCCTGGAGAATCAACTCACACAAACCATCTACATTGGGCACACAAATCCTGCCCTGCATCCTTAGTGCACCATCATCTACAATAGTGACCTCCTTAGCATCACCATGATGAACTCTGTCCTTAAGGACAAGCATATAGGGATCATCATACTGAAGCTCCCTAATGCGATCATAAAGAGAAGACCAAGAGATCACCCAAACCAACACTCACATTGGCTCGAAAATCAAATCTAACAAGCTGGTTGGCTACGGCCTGAACATCCTACGCTAATGGACTCTCTACTACTGCTAAATATGCTAAGATCCCCAAAATCTCCGCCCGGTGACTCAAGGCATCGGCCATCACATTGTCCCTTCCAGAATGGTACAAAATGAAAATTACATAATCCTTAAGCAGCTCCTACCACCTATGATGAAGCAAGTTAAGATCCTTCTATTTGAACACATGCTGCAAACTCCGGTGATCGGTATAGATCTCACATGGGACACCGTACAAATAATGTCGCCAAATCTTCAAGGCATGAACAATAGCTGCTAACTTAAGGTCGTAGACATGATAGTTCTTTTCATGCACCTTCAGCTATCTGGATGTGTAGGAAATAACTATACCATCCTGCATCAACCAATCTGCGATGCATCACAATATACAATATAAGACCCCAAACCTGTAGGTAGTACCAATATTGGAGCTGTAGTCAATGTTTTATTGAGCATCTGAAAGCTCTCCTCACAGTCCTCTGTCCACTTGAACAGAGCACCCTTTGGGTCAGCCTTGTTGTAGGTGCTTCAATAGATGAGAAACCCTCTACAAATCGACAGTAAAACCCTGCCAAACCAAGAAAACTATGGATCTCCTCGGCTGAGGACGGTCTGACAAACTCTTCACTACTTCCACCTTCTTCGGATCCACCTTGATCCCATCACTCGACACCACATGACCCAAGAATGCCACTGAGTCTAGCCAAAACTGACACTTTGAAAACTTTGCATATAACTTCTTTTCTCTCAAGGTATGAGCACAATCCTCAGGTTTTGCTCATGATCCTCCTGAGTTCGGGAGTACACACCAAAATGTCGTCAATCAACACAATGACGAATGAGTCAAGATAGGACCGGAACACACTGTGCATCAAGTGCATAAAAGCTGGTGGAGCATTGGTTAGCCCAAATGACATCACAAGGAACTCGTAGTGACTATACTCCTGAAAGAAGTCTCCGGGATATCTGGCTCCCGAATCTTCAACTGATGATAGCCTGAATGTAAGTGAATCTTGGAAAAAACCTGTCACCCTGTAACTAATCAAATAGGTCATCAATACGAGGCAATGGATACCTTTCTTCACTGTAACTTTGTTGAACTTGCAATAATCAATGCACATACGCATAGAACCATCCTTTTTCATCACAAACAAGATCGGAGCGCCCCAAGGTGACACACTGGGCCTAAGAAAGCCCTTATCAAGTAACTCCTGTAACTGCTCCTTCAACTCCTTCAACTCAAGATGAGCCATACAATATGGAGGAATAGAGATGGGTTGAGTGCCTGACAACAAATCAATGCCAAAGTCAATATCTCTGTCTGGAGGCATGCCTGGAAGATCAGCTGTACATACATCTATAAAATATTACTCGACTGACTCAAGTGTCGGGATATCAATACTGACATATCTCGCATAAGCTAAATACGCGCCACACTCCTTCTCAACCATTATTTGCACTTTAAGAAATGCAATAACTCTACTGGGAGTATACTCTAAGGTACCTCTCCACTCTAATCGCAGTAATCCTGGCAGAGCTAGCGTCAGGGTCTTGGAGAAGAAATCAAGAATAGCATAATGGTGCGATAACCAGTCAATGCCAAAAATAATATCAAAGTATACCATACCGAGCAATAATAAGTCGGTTCTGGTCTCAAAACCACTAGGAACAACCAAACACGACTGATAGACATGGTCAAAAACAATAGAATCTCCCACAGGTGTAGACACATAAACAAAAGAGCTCAAAGAATAACGAGATACACCCAAATACGGGGTAAAATAAGAGGACACATAGGAAAAAGTGGAGCCTAGATCAAATAAAACCGACACATCTCTATGACAGACCGGAACACTACCTATAATGACAAAGTCGGACTGCCTCTGTACAAGCGGGAAGAGCATAATATGTGGCCTGGTCTCCCTCTTTACGGCGACCTCAACCTCCCCGACCAAAACCTTGAGCTGGCTGAGCAAGCAGGGTGGTAGTTGGTGTTGTAATAATAGCTTGGGGACCTGGTGGAGCACGCGGTGCTTGAGAAGTCTGAGGAGGTGCACCCCTCCTATGTCTGGGGAAATCCCTCACCAAATGGCTAGTGTTTCCTACACTCAAAACAAGCTCTCGGAGGGCGTGGATTTTGTTACTGGCTCGTTCCATGTCTACTGGACTAACCACTAAAAGTACCTCGTGCATGAGGTGCACTAGATACTGGCGGTGCATCATAAGGCTCCTAGGGCCTAGAAGGGACCGGAATACCACTGGAAACTGGAAGTGCTGAATGAACAAGGCGACTCACGTTGCCCATACCATGGAGAACTGTAGATGGGGCACGAGTACCACTATAAGTGCCAGACTCTCAAGACCTCTTGGCCACCCTCTACACTCTCTCTCGAGAAAGTATACCCTCCAATCTCCTAGTAATACTCACAACCTACGGGTAAGAAATTTATATCTCCAACTCTCGAGCCATGCTAGGCCTGATACTAGGGTAGAGTCTCTCAATAAACCGACGAACCCTCTCTCAAACTGTGGCCACCAAGGCTGATGCATGTTTGTCAAAATCACTGAAGTGAACTGCATACTCCGCATAGCCATAGCACCCTAGCGCAACTGCTCAAACTTCGCGCGCCATGCGTCCGTCTCTGAAACTCTGAGGAACATACTCCCTCAAGAACATGTCCGAGAACTAAGTCCATCTAAGTGAAGCTGCCTCAGCCGAACTACCCAACTTATCAGCACGCCACGACTGATACGCTGCTCCTCTAATCTAGAATGTAGTAAAAGAAACCCAACTCAACTCTGCTACACCCACAATATCGAGAATACGATGACACTCCTCTAGAAAACCATGGGCATCATCTATTCCAATCCACTTAAGGTGCGAAGGTGGTACTTCGTGTACCTCTCAAGTCTGAGTTGCTCCGCCTCAGAAACTGCTGCACTAGCCTGGGGCTGAACTGGCTGCTTCGGTTTAATCTCTCGAATCTGTTCAAGCTAAACTCGCTGCTCTGGGGTACGGGCAGCGAGATGTGGCAGGAGCAAGTGGAATCAATTCAGCCTGATCCAAGGTGCTAAACATGCTCAGAAACAAGGTTATAGTCTCCTTGAGGAAATGTGCTACAACAGGTACCTTAGGTGTCTGCCCTCCAGCTTGTGCGTGTGCTCTAGCTACACCACGTGGACGTCCTGGACCTCTACCCCGGCCCCGATCTCTCGCGCCTCTAGTAGCGGGCGCGGGTGCTTGGTTATTAGATCTGCATGTACGTGTCATCACCATCTGTGAGAGAATAGAATACATAAGTATAGAAGTTTAAAGTCAACAATTTCGCACAAGGAATAAAAGAAGTGTAATTTTCTTAACAGTTACATAGCCTCCCGTAGATAAGTACAGACTCTCCGTACCGACCCGTGAGGTTCTAATAAATCAGCTTGTGACTCACGATACCTATGAACCTAGAGCTCTGATACAAATTTTTGACGACCCAATTCTCCCTCTGTAAGATGTCATGATGGCACATAGTCTCTACGACTATGTAAGCCTAAACAATTATGTAAAAATTTAAGTCGCTCGACATGTACAAACCCAACACTCAAGTATACACAGTATGTTCCCTAAAAACCGGTAGTTATAAGTCACAAGATACATAAAATAACTAATTTCTTTATACACCAGAATCTAAGTAAAATATGGAAAGGAGGGAATAGAAGGGGACTCCGAGGTCTACGGACGCGATAGATATAAATTGAAGTCTCCGTACCACAACAAGCGTTCTCAGCTAATGGCAAGGCTGATAAGAAGCGCCTGGATCTACACACAAAACATGTGTAGAAGAGTAGCATGAGTACACCACAACGGTACCAAGTAAGTGCCAAGCCTAACCTCGGTAGAGTAGTGACAAAGTCAGGTCCAGGCAGGATATAATAATAAGAGATGATATATTAAAGTGAAGTAAAATGGAGAATTTAATAGAAAGAATTCATAGAGAAATAACAACACAACACAATGAGATAACAACAGGGGCGCTCCCGAGATACTTTCTCGTAGTCCCAGAATTAAATACTCAATAGGGTTCTCCTGAGATACCGTCTCGTAGTCCTAAAAGTAAATATGCAAGGAGATATCCCAAGGTACCGCCTCGTAGTCTCAAAAGTAAATATGCGGGGAGATCTCCCGAAGTACCGTCTCGTAGTTTCAAAAGTAAATATGTAGGGGATCTTCCGAGGTACCGCTGAGTCATCCCAAAAGTAAACACACAGCTCAAATCAATGAAGAAAACAATTAACAAAAAGAATTCTACAGGTAAGGTTGATACAATTCAAGTAAAGGAAGGAATTCAACTGAACATGCTACACAAAATTAAAATAAGCATTTAAGACACGCAGACATGCAAAACTAGGCTAAACATGATAACTTCACATGATAGTATAATTCAATTACGGTGTAACAGGCTATTGCTTAGTGAAAAATCAGATTTTACAACAACTAGCCCGTGTATGCACTCGTCACATCGCGTTAATGGTGATCACATATCACAGAAGTATAACAATAGTACCAAATCCTAAGGGAATTTCCCCCACACAAGGGTAGGCAAGACACTTACCTCGAACCAAGCTCAATCAATCAGTAAAGAATGCCTTTTCCACGATTATCTGACTCCGATGGCCCAAATCTAGCCAAAAAATATTACATACCATAAATACAACTATAACAGACTAATCTAATTAATGAAATCAAGATTTTAATTGGAAATTTTGAAAATCGCCGAAAGCGTTAACTAGGGCCCACTTCTCGAAATCAGGTAAAAGTCACAAAATATGAACACGCATTCACTCACAAGTCTGCTCGTACCAAAATTACTCAAATCCGATGAAAAATCCAGAATCAAAACTCAACAACTGAGTTGAAGAACTTGCAACATGCGGCCAACCCCACCGCAGGTGCGATGATACAAGAAGTTTAAAAGGTCAGTAGTTACACAAGTCCTAATTTTGATCCGTTAAGCATATGAAACTCACTCGAGGCCCCCATGACCTCAACCAAAAACGTTGACTAGGGCCCACTTCTCGAAATCAGGTAAAAGTCACAAAATATGAACACGCATTCACTCACAAGTCTGCTCGTACCAAAATTACTCAAATCCGATGAAAAATCCAGAATCAAAACTCAACAACTGAGTTGAAGAACTTGCAACATGCGGCCAACCCCACCGCAGGTGCGATGATACAAGAAGTTTAAAAGGTCAGTAGTTACACAAGTCCTAATTTTGATCCGTTAAGCATATGAAACTCACTCGAGGCCCCCATGACCTCAACCAAAAATACCAACAAGTCCTAAAAATCATATGAACTTAGTCGAGCCCTCAAAATACATAAAAAAATGCTAAAACACGAATAACCCTCCAATTCAAACTTAATGAGGTTTAAAACATCAAACTTCTACAACCGATGTCGAAACATACCAAACCCATGTCCGATTGACATCAAATTTTGCACACAAGTCATAATTGACATTTTGACCTACTCAAACTTCCAGAATCGAAATTCGACCCCGATATCAAAAAGTACGCTTCCGATAAAATTTCCCAAAAATTCAACTTCTGCTATTTCAATCCTAATTCAACTACGAACCTCTAAAATACAATCCGGACACGCTCCTAAGTACAAAATCACTCAACACAGCTAACGAAACCAACAAAACTCCATTCCGGAGTCGTGTTCACACAAATCCAACTACGTTCAAAATCCTAGAACTCAAACTTCCATTTTAGGGATAGTGTGTCAGATAACTTTAAAACCATAAACAAGACCTCCCGAAAAGTCACATAAGCAGAAAAAGATACGGGGCAAGCAGTAAAAAGGGGATCAGGGCTTTTACTCTCAAAACGATCGGTCGGGTCATTACAGTCCATGTTGTTCATTCCTATGAAATTTATTTATTCCAAATCATTCCTAAATATGATTCTTAAGTCCCTATTGAGGCATATAATGAGTATATTAATGTTCATAACATAATCAAAGAGTGAATGACTATAATCATTCTGAAAGAAGTTCTAATGTCCTCAAGAGCTCTTCATGCTGTAAAGACCCATAACATTTTCTCATTTTAAAATAATGCCCGAATGAGTCCCCGAGCTGGTTTTATTGTGGAAAATTTTAAAACGGACCTAAATTGAGTAAGAAAAAAAGTATCCCGAGACTTGAAGAATAATTTTTCAGAAAATAGGTGTTATGGACGCATTATGCGATCGCATAACGTGTATGCGAACCGCATAATGGTCACATACATGGGCAGATGACTGCCCTATTTGAGGTCAACTATGCGGTCCAATATGCGATCGCATCTCAGTCCTACGGACCGCATAGCTGCCGCATTATTGCCTTTGGTTTTGGGAGGGAAGTTATGCGACGCATTATGCGATCGCATAACGTGTATGCGTACCGCTCAATGGTCGCATACCTGGGCAGTGTGTTTCGAGTTTTGTCCTATCTTGAGGGCCATTATGTAGCCGATTTTGCGGACCGCATGTCAAGAATGCGATCGCATTCCTGACCGCGTTCTTGTGTCGGGCTTCTATTTTTCTAATTTTAACACCCGACCCCAGTTCATTAAAAACACCCCTCCCCTTCATTTTAACCATTTTTCTGAGATACTAGAGAGAGGAAAGAGTAGGTTCTACAGAGAGAAAGTCCCAACTTCATCAAATTGGTCTTTCTTCATCACTCAAGCTTGGAACTAATCAAGTAGAACACAAATTTCTTCACTCTGAGAGGTAAGCTTCTCCCCATTAACCCTAAATTTCCAGATTTTATTAAAATGAAACATGGGTAAGATAGTTCATAAAGACGGGGTTAAGAACCTTGCATGCATGTACCCAACCTACCATAATCTAGCTAAGAAAAATAGGTTGGGGGTAATCTTTAACTAAAGAAGGGTCATTTAATCTAAAAAGAACACCTAGTGTTTGATGGAAAGCTCATATGAGTTCAAGACATGTTCATGATTCCTAATTCTAAGTTTAAATATGCCGCATTATGAATTAGATTGAAGGTTCTAGAAGGCCCGATGATTTGAGATAGAAATTAAGGAAAAATCCTGATTCGAGGTATGTATGGATAACTTTAACCTTCGTAGAATTCTCTTGTTGGGTCCGGGTATTTGGTATGTGCACCTTGTTTTGAAATAAGTTAATTGATTGTTCAGACGTGTTAAGGCATGAGATTCTATTCTCTGATTTTCCTGGTTGATTTTTCATGCTACTGTGCTGTATGAAGTTGTGAAAGGTGTTTGATGGGTAATGAACGAAAGATTGATAATGTGCTCAAATGTGGGAATATGTAAAATAGTTGACAGCCATACATGGGAAGTAATGAAAAAGAGTATTGTGAAACAATGTAACTAAATTGAGCGATTGTAGTAACATAGTGTTCATGAAATTACTAGTTGATGAGAGTTATGGTGCCTTGGGCCCAAATACATAAATTGTTGATATGAATTTGTATTCCTTGAAGTGATGATTCTTGTGATGAAATTGTTTGTGGTTGCTGTTATGAAATATGATTGTCAGGTGGGATCGGGTTGCACGCTGCAACATAAAGCAATAAGCTTGATAAGGTGTGAGGCAATAAGGGTGGCCGAGGTAATAAGGGTGGCCTATGTAATAAGGATGGAATGTGATCACTATCACTATCAAAATGAAAAATCTGGGAAACTCTTGAATATGGTGATGCTGAAAGGGAAAAAGGAGAGATTGTGAAATTTGTTGATTTTAGATGTTTCTTTCCACGTGCGTTGATTGATTTGTTCTATTACTGTCTCTTAATTGTGTATAGTTTGATTGTACTTGGGATAAAGTTTGTTCATACATACTAGTACTATTCAACAATACTAATGTCCCTTTTGCCAGGGGCGCTACATCATTTTATATGGATGTAGGTGCGTCCATAGCAAGTTGCTCAGCTCGCCGTTAGTGGTGCTTTCTCCTCATCCTTTATCAGCTGTACTGGTGAGCCCCACTTCCTCTCGGGGCCATGTGTAGTTCATGCCATCTCCTTTTGAGTATATTATGTATTGTAAGGTATAGCTGAGCCCTTGTTGCCGGCAAGTATTGTATAAACTCCTAGTACTCTTAGAGGCTACGTAGACACTATATGGGGTGTATATAGATATATTTTGGGCAGTGGTTGTTTTGCTCGTAATCGGGGTTCGTATTGGGAAATGTTGTATCTATTATGTATGTTTTGGTAAATCTAGTATAATAATGTAAAATGAGGAAAAGAAAATTGGATTTATTGTGGTAATCGCACAGTTTTAAGCTTATCCCACTGCTTCACATAAATAATGGATGATATAAACACGGGGAAGCGCGTTGGGTAGAAAAGGCAAAGCAGGTTCGCTCGACTGGGGTCATCCAGTTGAGTTCCGATCGCGTCCCTCGATTTTTGGGCATGAAAAACTTGGTATCAGAGCCTAAGGTTTTAAAAGTGTGCTAGGACGTCTCAGAGCCGTGTCTAGTAGAGCCCCTCTTATCGGTGTGTAGTCGATCACATCAATAATTAGGAGGCTACATGGATATTTAGGAAAACACCCTTTCATAGTTATTCTATATCGTGCAGTGAAGTGGAAAGTGAAAATATTCTTGTCTAACTCGTACTCTGTCCCAAAATTTTTAATGATGGCACCAAAGAAGAGAGCTCGACTCGGCCTAGAGGCCAATGCCACCCCAAGTGTGGCCGTGAATTCTGTACCCGATGGTGCGGGTGAGAGCGAATCCCCGACCTTGAATCCATCTGGCCTATCTATTCTAGATCGGAATGTTCCTATTCCTGCTGCAGCGGAGGGTGCTACAATCCCTCCCGCCGATATTCCTGATCCTTCTCTGGTTCCAGCTCCAGGTCCCGGTACTTCCGATGGGGACCTCAGGGGAGCTATCCATATGTTGACTTAGTTAGTTGCCACTCAGGCCCAAATATGTCATGCTCCCCTGCATCCTCTAGCGGACAGGAGGATTCCGTCGGTTCCAGAGTCAACCAGTTTCTGCGATTGACCACTCCAAAGTTCTTAGGTATTGATCCAGAGGTCGATCCACAGGACTTTCTTGATGAAATGTACAAGACGCTTCGAGTTATGAAGGCTACAGAGACAGAGGGGGTTGAGTTAGCATCTTACAAGTTGAGGGGAGCAGCGTATTCCTGGTTCGAGATGTAGGAGGATTCTCGTGGGGAGGGAAGTCCTCCGGCAAGATGGGATGAGTTCATTGATGCTTTCATGGATCACTTCTTGCCTGCCGAGACTATGGCAGCCCGTGCCACGGAGTTTGAGGTTCTCAAGCAGGGTAACATGAGTGTGGGAGTACCACATGGAGTTCTTGAGGTTGTCCAAGTACGCTTCTCAGTTGGTATCGACTATGGATGCTAGAGTTTCATGGTTTGTTCAGGGCCTCAGTCCCTTGGTTGTGAATGAAGCTGCTATAGCTGCCCAACACTCAGGCATGAATTATGGTAAGATAGTGGGATTTTCCCAGGCCACGGAGGCTAGAAAATTTAAGATAAGGTCGGAAAGGGAGAGTATCAGCAGGGCCCGGTCAGCGGGCCACACGGGGAGTTCAGGTAGGGGGAGGGAGACCAGCTCAGGGGAGAGGACCAACAAGGCCATACCAGTCTTATGCTCAGTCCTCATCCATTGCACCGTCATCAGTGCCCCGTTAAAAGCAGAGCAATCACTCGGGACCAGGATCAGACAGTAAGAGACCCCATCAGTCCGGTCGTCCAGGAGCGAGGTTCCAGCAGTAGAGGAGGGCTCCGTGCCCCAAGTGTGGGAGGTTCCATACCGAGTCTTGTTACCTGGATATCCCCATATGTTACGGATGTAGGGTGAGAGGTAATATTCGGCGGGATTGATGTGCGCCCAGTCAGGGCATGGGTAGTTGGTTTGCTCAGCCGTTCGGTTCTTCAGTCGCCGCATCTTTAGTACGTCCTCCAGCTCTAGCAAGGCGTTGTGCAGTTAGAGTTGGAGCTCGTGGTAGAGGTGTACCCAGCCGGTTCTATGCTTTGAGTGGTCACCAGAGTGCGGAGGCTTCTCCATATGTTGTTACAGGTATTCTGGTTCTTCAAGCCCTTGATTCTTATGCTCTTATTGATCCGGGGTCCTCCTTGTCCTACGTTATCCCATTTATTACTTCATGTTTTGGGATAGAACTCGAACAACTCCATAAGCCATTCTTGGTGTCGACTCCGGTTGGTGATTCCATTTCAGCCGCACGAGAAAATAGGAATTATGTTGTCACGGTGTGTGGTCGAGATACCACGGACTATCTTATCGAACTAGGGATGGTAGATTTCGAAATTATCATGGGAATGGATTGGCTTTACTCGTGCCATGTGTAGTTCATGCCATCTCCTTTTGAGTATATTATGTATTGTAAGGTATAACCAGAGCCTTGTTGCCGGCAAGTATTGTATAAACTCGTAGTATTCTTAGAGGCTCCGTAGACACTATTTGGGGTGTATAAATATATATTTTGGGCAATGGTTTTTTTGCTCGTAATCGGGGTCCGTATTGGGAAATGTTGTATCTATTATGTATGTTTTGGGGAATCTAGTATAATAATGTAAAATGAGGAAAAGAAAATTGGATTTATTGTGGTAATCGCACAGTTTTAAGCTTATCCCACTGCTTCACACAAATAATGGATGATATAAACACGGGGAAGCGCATTGGGTAGGAAAGAAAAAGCAGGTTCGCTCGACTAGGGTCACCCGGTTGAGTGTCGGTCGCGTTCCTCGATTTTGGGGCGTGACACATGCATTGTAGGTATATATATAAACAATTAATGGAAGCTATAGACGCATTTATAGTATCTATAAAGGTATGGATATTGTATTCCTATCTCACCATCGAGCTATGACCATATGCACAATTATGTATATCTATTTACCACTAAGCTATAGTCGGTCGGGCAATCATGTATCTATCATCGAGCTATGGCCGTTCAGGAAGTTATACGTTTACCACCGAATTACGACTGGTCAGGCTTACCACTAAACAGTTGGGTAGTTAAATGTTACAATATTGATACTAGCCTCGAAGAGCGGTTTGGTATAAAATAATATAGACCATGGAGTGGAATCATATATAAATATATACATTATTCATGTCATGGACCTCAATGGAAATTCAGAGGTTTTACGTTGATTCGTATCCCTCACATTGATTATATAATATTGTTATTATGACCTGACTGATCGTTTTATGTGTTTGAGCCTCGTACCCTGTTAGATGTTTTACACATTCTTCTTTGTTGTTTCATGAATTGCAGGAATGGTTGGTTTAGTTTCGGGGAAGTTTTGGAGTGAATTGTAACACTTAGTTCCAAGGTTGGAAGCTTAAGTTATAAGATTTAACTTAGGATTTACTTTTGTTTAGACGACCTCGAAATGATGTTGTGATTGTTCTAATAGGTTCTTATGGTTATTTTGCACATGGGCGTATGTCCAGATTTGAATGTTCCTAGTTGATTTGGCTTTTATTGGAGAAAATTGGAAACTCGAGGGTTTGGAGGGTTCAAAAGTTTTACCGAGAGTTAACTTTGTGGTTATCGAGGTATGCTTGAGATCCTGTGAGGTGGATGTAATGCTTCGACCGGTCGTTTTGAGACCATTCAGTGGTTTGAAACTTTCAGTAGCTTCACATTATGTATTATGAATTGCATGTGTGGTTGGTTTCAGTTATTGAGAAGTTCGTAATTTATTTGGAAGAATGATTCTCGTTTTAGAAGCTTTAAGTTGGAAAAGTTGACCAAGGTTTAACTTTTGGGTAAACAGACTCGGAATCAGGTTTTGATTACTCCGATAGATTTGTATGATGATTTCGGAATTGTACATATGTTCGGATTTGGTTTCGGAGATTTGTAGAATAATTCGACACTATTTGTCGAAAACTTGGAAATTTGAAATACTTAAGAGTTCATATGTTTGACCAAGAATTGACTTTGATGTTATTGGATTCAAATTGGTGTTTAAAGACTTTGGATAGGTCTATATAGTTGAATTGAACTTAAATGCAAAATTTGAAAGTAATCTTAAGTGTTTAAGTGTGATTTAGGCACTTATTTGAAAGAATAAGATGTAACAACTTAAGAGAAACTCTATCTGGTCTGAACCTCGATCCTTTATTGTGATGATCTCGTGGGTGTTTTGAGGCTTTGGATAAGTTTGTATGATGTATTTACACTTGTTTGTATGATTGGATGGGGTCCCGAGGGTCTCTGATGTATTTTGAAACATTGATTGAGTAAGTTAAGGATTTGAAGTTTGACCATGGTCAATATCGAATCAAGATGACCTCTTTTCAGTGTTATGAGTGCGCAAGTAGGTTCGTAGCGTGTTTTACGATTGAAATTCATATATACTTTATGTACGGGAGTTTACGAATTAGTTTTGTGTTCTAAAACAAAGATTTTCTTATTGCTAGTTTCTTTCTGGTGTAAATAATTAAAAAATGCCATTGAAATTTTCAGATTTCTTTTAAAACTTCAAAGCATCATATCTTCCTCATTTTAAGGTCAAATTGGGTGATTCAAGATAGTATCTTGTATGTATTCTCGCAAGGTTCATGTTGGGATTATCAAATGTAACTTTCCGGATCATCTAGGATCTGAATAGAGCTGGGGAAGCTGTTGTGTTTGTTTTCTTATTTCAGAATTTAGTTAATTTTTCTCACAAGGTTTTGGAGCTTGGTGTTGGCTGATTTTGGGGGGGACTTTTTGTAACGACCTGGCCGGTTGTTCCGAAAATTTTAGCCCCATTTTCCCTATTTATGCTTTATCATATGTTTCTTAGCCAACATATGTTGTGTTGGGTCGGTTGGCTCGGGTTCAGAGTGGTCGTGGTGAGAACTAAAACACTTAGTCTCTTAAATTGGCTTAATAGTAACCAAATCTCACTGTACGACTCTCAAAAACTAAGATGTGAACTGAGTACCTCTGTCAGAAATGATAGAAACTGGAACCCCATGCAATCGGACAATCTCCTTGATATAAATCTCAGTTAAACGCTCCGAATAATAAGTAGTACCAACATGAATGAAGTGCGCGTACTTGGTTAGCCGATCCACAATAAGCCATATAACATCAAACCTCCTCGAAGTCCGTGGGAGCCCATCTACGAAGTCCATGGTGATGCACTCCCACTTCCACTCCGGAATAACAAATCTCTGAAGCAGTCCACCTGGCCTCTGGTGCTCATACTTGACCTGCTAACAACTGCGACATCAAGCCACAAACTCAACAATATCTCTCTTCATCCGCCTCCACCAATAATGATGTCTCAGATCCTTATACATCTTCGCGGCACCCAGATGGACGGAATACCGCGAACTATGGGCCTCAGTTAGAATCAAATCTCAAAGCCCATCCATATTGGGCACGCAAATCCAGCCCTGCATCCTTATGACCCCATCATCACCAATAACCACATCCCTGGCATCACCGCGACGAACCCTATCCTGAAGGACAAGCAAATGTGGATCATCATACTAGCATACTCTGATCTGATCATAAAGAGAACCTAGAGGCTACACAAGCCAATACCCGCGGAAGCTCTGATAGATCCAATCTCACCAACTGACCTACTAAAGACTAAACATCAAGTGCTAAAGGTCGCTTTGCTACTGGAAGGTAGGCTAAACTCCCCAAACTCTCCGCTCTGCCACTCAGGGCATCAGCCACTACATTGGCCTTCCTCGGATGATATAAGATAGTGAGGTCATAATCCTTGAGAAGCTCCAAACACCTCCTCTGACGCAAATTCAGATCCTTCTGCTTAAGCAGATGCTGCAGACTACGGTTATTAGTGAAAATCTCACAATGCACTCCATACAAATAATGACGCCAAATCTTCAAGGCGTGAACAATAGCTGCTAGCTCAAGATCGTGCACTAGATAATTCTTCTCGTGCACCTTCAACTGTCTGGACGCGTAGGTAATCACCCTACCGTCCTGCATCGAAACCGCTCCAAGGCCAACTCTCGAGGCATCATAGTAAACTGTATAAGAACCTGAACCCATAGGCAAAATCAATAAAGGAGATGTAGTCAAAGATGACTTGAGTTTCTGAAAGCTCCCCTCACAATCCTCAGTCCATCTGAACTGAGCGCCCTTCTAGGTCAGTCTGCTCATAGGTGCTGCAATAGATGAAAATCCCTCGACGAAACGGCGATAGTACCCTGCCAAACCAAGGAAACTGCGAATCTCAGTAGCTTATGACGATCTAGGCCAACTATGCACTGCCCGCCTCTACCTTCTTTGGATCAACATGAATACCTTCACTAGACACCACGTGCCGCAAGAATGCTACCAAATCAAGCCTGAACTCACACTTCAAAATTTTGAATACAATCTCTTCTCTCTCAAGGTCTGAAGCACAACTCTCAAATGCTGCTCATGATCCACACGACATCATGAATACACCAAGATATCGTCAATGAAAAAGATGACGAAAGAGATAAGGCCGGAATACACTGTGCATCAAGTGCATAAAGGCTGCTGGGCAATGGTCAGCCCGAAAGACATAACCAGAAACTCATAATGACCATATCTAGTCCTGAAAGAAGTCTTCGGTATGTCTGGACCCCGAATCTTCAACTGATGATATACGGAACGCAGGTCGATCTTGGAAAATACCCTAGCACCCTGCAACTGATCAAACAAGTCATCTATACGAGGCAAAGGATACCGGTTCTTCACCGTAACTCTGTTCAGCTGTCGATAGTTAATACACATATGAATAGTACCATCCTTCTTCTTCACAAACAACACCGGTGCACCCCACGGTAACACTCTAGGCCGAATGAACCCCTTATCTAGGAGTTCCTGAAGCTGCTCATTTAACTCCTTTAGCTCCGCCTGTGCCATACAATAAGGTGGAAATAGGCTTAGTTCCTGACATCAAGTCAATACCAAAACCAATGTCCCTATCAGGTGGCATGCATGGCAGGTCTGCAGGAAACACATTCGGAAAGTCACGGACCACAGGAACCGAATCAATAGCGGGAGTCTCACCACTGACATCCATCACAAAAGCCAAATATGATAAGCACCCCTTCTCATCCATAAGCCGAGCCTTCATGCAGAAAATCACCCTGCTAGGCACATAATCAGAAGACCCTCTCAACTCAACCCTCGGACATTCGGGCATAGCTAAGGTCACTGTCTTAGCGTGACAATCAAGAACGACATGACACAGAGATAACCAGTCCATGCCTAATATCATATCAAATCGACCATGCTGAGTAACAGTATGTCCACTCGGGTCTCCAGACCCCCAATAGATAGCACACAAGACCGATGCGCATGGTCCACAACAACAGTATCACACACCGGAGTCGACACATGAACAAATGTAACTAAAGACCCACGGGGCATATCAAGAAAATGGGCAGAGTATGAATAAACATAGGAATATATGGAACCAGAGTCAAATAAAGCCAAAACATCTCGGCAAGAGACTGAGACATTACCTGCGATCACTGCATCAGAGGACGTAACATCAGGCCTGGCTGGAAATGCATACATACGGGCCTGACCTCATCCTCTAGGGCGGCCTCTAGTTGACTGACTACCACCCGTGGCTGCCTGGGTGAGTGGTGGAGTAAATGGAGTTGAAGTCGAAGGCTGGCTCCTCAACTGAGATGGGCCTCCAAGAAGATGAGGACACTGCCTCCTCATATGCCCGAACTCTTCACACTCATAACAACTCCCTGGAGCTGGAGACTTGGACTGAAATGAACCCTTGGCACCAGATTGGCCACTAGGAAAACTATGCATAGAAGAACCCTAAACTGATGGTGCTCGAGCTGCACTCTAGGCTGGAAGGGCACCGAATGCAGAATGGCCTGGCTGAAAACTGTGGGGACCATGCCTCGAAGGTGCACCACTATGGGCTGGGCGGTCTGACCGAGGAGGTCTGAATCAACAGCCCCTACCATGCTGAAACTGCACCCTAGAAGGAGCACCACTAGAACTACCCGATCAACGAGGCCTCTTGGCTCCTTCTCTACCTGCTCCTGGCGGTGAACCGACTCAATATCTCGAGCAATATCAACAACCTACTGGAATGTAGAATCTCATACTCTCTCCCGGGTCATGAAAAGGCGGATTTGAGAAGTAAGGCCATATACAAACCTCTTAATCCTCTCCCTATCAGTAGGGACTAACTCGGTGGCATGACGAGCTAACCTTCAAAAAACACATCTCATACTGCATCACTGATAGCTCTCCCTGACGCAACTACTCAAAAAGCCTGCGCTGCTCCTCCCTGTGTGACTGGGGTACATACTTTTCCAATACAATAGTGGAGAACTACTTCCAGGTGAGGGGTGTTGAACCAACAGGCCTATGCCTCTCAAAAGACTCTCATCAAGTGAAAGCAGCACCAGAAAAGTGAAATGTAGCAAATGAGACCCTACTGGTCTCCAAAATCCCAGCAATATGCAGCATCCCCTGACACTTATCTATAAAACCCTGGGCATCCTCACCCTCGGCACCACTGAATGTCGGAGGCTGTAATCTACTAAACCTCTCTAGCCTACGCTACTCATCATCTGGCATAGCTGAGACCACAAAGTCCTGAACTGGAGCAATCGTTGGGCTGGAACCGCCCCTGGTGTCTGCTGGCTCTGAGTAGCCTGCTTAAGTGTTCAGGAAACTTGAGTCTGGCTGCCTCCCCCGGCTTGAGAAGTAGTGACAACTGCCTGAGCATGTGTGGTACACACCGTCAAGATCTGAGCCAAGGTCTCCTAAAGACCCGTAATAACAATAGGCACTGCCGGTGCCTGAGCATGTCCTGCTGGAGTATCTGTGGCGGGAACCTCATCCTGAGTAGTAGGGGGATCAAACGATACTGACATGGCTGCCGCATGGGCTGGCCCCCTACCTCTACCATGGCCTCGACCGCGGCCTCGACCTCTCGCTGGTCTAGCTGGTGGCTCATCATCCTGTTCAGTAGTGCGAGTCCTCACCATCTGTGAGAGAATGAAACAACTGAAGTTTAGATTTCCAGAACAAATCAAACGGCACGACATAATTCAAAAAAAATAAGATTATTCCTAAGGGTTCTGTAGCCTCTCGAAGATAAGTACAGACATCTCTGTACCAATCCGCAAGACACTACTAAACCTGCTCATGACCGTTGAGTCCTATGTAACCTAGGCTCTGATACCAACTTGTCACGACCCCAATACTAAGCCGGTCGTGATGGCGCCTATCATGGAACTAGGCTAGCCAACCATTTCAGATTATCAAAATATCCCATAATTTCCCCAAAATTTAGCAGATTTTAAAAATATCAGAAAGAGATAAAACAAATACACACTTCCCCAAAATCTAGAGTCAACTGTCATGAGCATCTAAGACTGAAAATACAATGTACAACAGTGACTTGCTACACCAACGTCTGAGGCAAAAAAGACCCAAAGAAACTATAATTTGAGGGAAGGAAAGAAGGTGACCTGGGGAAGCTAAGCAACGACCTCAATCCTCGAACAAC
Source organism: Nicotiana knightiana (assembly GCA_005239525.1). Taxonomy (NCBI): domain Eukaryota; kingdom Viridiplantae; phylum Streptophyta; class Magnoliopsida; order Solanales; family Solanaceae; genus Nicotiana; species Nicotiana knightiana. Next base: position 117,164 of record ML376501.1, on the reverse strand, counting down.
TCTAAGCTTGTCCGGAAATTAACTAGAGAGATGGTCTGATACCTGGATCTCCACATAGAGGTGCAGGGAGTAACGTGAGTATGCCAACTCAGTAAGTAATCAATGTAACTAAAAACTTGAGTGTAGTGACGAGCAATTTAAATCATGAAAATCCATATAGTGAATAATAGTGAAAATGAACAAATCAAATCAGGAATCTACAATTCCGAATAATTCATAAAACTCCGCTTTCCATTTTAAAATCTTGTATAAAAACATCTGTCCTACATTTATTAGCATGGGCTCAGTGTAAAGAAGAGTGAAAACATTATATTCATGAAATATAAGCCTCGCGGGCACAATATCACTCACAATAAAGCCTCTTGGGCAAGCCTCTCAGCCACTCATGACTCTACTATCAGTATCTCATGCTCTCACTTAACCACTCGTACTCAGTAAGTACCATGAACATACACAACTGCTGCGGCAGGCAGCCCGCTCCAATACATACATATATATATATATATATATATATATATATATATATATACATATATATATATACTGCTGCGGCGTGCAACCCGATCCATATATATAACATATATTTATACTGCGGCGTGCAACCAGATCCATATAATAGTCGACTGCGCTCACTGGGGGTGTACAGACTCCTGGAGGGGCTCCTTCAGCCCAAGCGCTATATCTGCTGCGGCGTGCAGCCCGATCCATATGTAATATATATTTATGCGGCGTGCAGCCCGATCCGTATATATATAATCTATATTGCCGCGGCGTGCAGCCCGACCCACATATAATACATAACACATATATTTCTGCGACGTGCATCCCGTCCCATAACTATCCCTACATACTCAGCTCTCGGCCTGACTCAGTCACCCTCACAAGCCACTTGGGCAATTTATCTCGACTTAAGGGACCCCGCCCAAAATACTTTTCAGTGTTTTCAAAGCAGTGTGATAACATTGAAAATAACAACAATTATGAAACAATGACCGAGTTCAAAATTTACTAACGGGATAGTGGTAGAATAGTGTAAAAGTACCCCTGAGGGTCTAAACAGGTCGGTACAAGGCCCCAAACATGGCTCAAAACCCATAACAAGTATAAAATTCTAAAAGACAGGATGTCGTAGGGTTTCAAATCCAAATAGCGGCTTAATAGTCACTACGGGGCTGACCAAGTCCTAATCCCTATCGGTCCATGACCCCACGCTCGTCACCTAGTGTGTGCGTCACCTCATTTATCAACACAACATCAAAAACGGGGTGTCATACCCTCAGGTTTTGAGTTACAATCGTTACTTACCTCAAAACTGCCCAAAAGCTGCTCCGCGATGCGCTTGCCCCGTGAATTGGCTCCCAAAAGCTCAGAATCTAACCAAAACCAGATTAGCATCATCAAAATACGCTAGCAGAATAAAACCCAATCAAAAGATACAGATTTTAACACAATTCTCGAAATTCGGCCAAACCCGAGCCCCGAGCCCACGTCTTGAAATTCGATAAAATTTACATCACTAGAATTCTCGTCCTCCCACAATTATATACATTTCAAGAACACTAAAATCGAACCAAAATTGCCCACTAAAATACTCAAAAGAAAATTTCAAATTCCCTGCACCTTTCTTCCCCAAATCTGGGTTTAAACAATTTTCCGGTTTAATTACTTAAAAAATTATATAGAAACGAGTTATGAAGTTGGAAACCTTTCCTCCAAGAGAGCCCCTTTGATTTATTGTTCAAACCTCACAATTATCTCTCAACCCACTTTACAATGGAGGAAAATGATGAAAAATTTCGCAACAATGGGCTTTAAAACATGCAGCCCAGCACTTAAAATACTTTCAGTGCGATCGCGACTCTAGCCACACGATCGCGATGCACAGACCATCCAACTCAATACGATCACATACCTATACACACGATCACATAGGACAACTCACCACCCCACACACACGCCTCAAAACCTCTACGTGATAGCACCAACACCCACAAAATTGCACTTTTTTACTTGACAAACCTATGCGATCATAATCCTAACCACGCGATCGCATAGAAAAAAATGCATGCCCCACTCTTTTACTTTACGCGATCGTGGATTAATCCACGCGATCACAGTGAAGAAATCACTTTTGCTAAAATACTAGAAAACAACAGACCTTTTAAGGCCAAAAAGTGCCCGTTTGAGCATCCGAAATACACCCGAGGACCCCGGGACCTCAATCAATCCTACCAACGCTCCCCATAACATCATTCAAACTTAGTCGAGCCTTCGAAACACCAAAAACAACACGAAAACACCAAAATTACATCAAATTCAAGGCTATGAACTTTGAATCTTCTAAATTTTGCCAACGATGTCGAAACCAACCAAAACACGTCCGATTGACCTGAAATTTTGCACACATATCCAAAATGAAATTACGAACCTTCTCCAACTGTGGGAATTCCATTCCGATCCATATAGACTATTTTCCACTATCGACTGGGAATCACCAAAAACTAACTTTTACCAATTCAAGGCTAATTCTACACCGGACATCAAAACTTCATTCTCAACGCACTCCTAAGTCCCAAATCACCTGACGTAGCTATCCAAGCCATAAAATCATCATTCGGAGGTCGTTTACAAATAAGTCAACTCCCAGTTCTGTGCTCAGCATTTGGCAACAACTCAGAAACAGATGCAACAAGTCCCTTAAGAAGCAAGAAAAATAATTAGAATATCAGCAACAAATATAAATTAGCCTAGTAATTATAAGAAGAACAGGGGTGAGGTATATACCTTCTGCATATCATAAATGATGGTCATCCCTTCACCTTGGGATTTTGTGAGCTACTGATCATGCGGCATGCACCTAAAAAACCATCACCATGTGTGCTTTGTCTTCTTTTCCACCACTGCCCAGGCAACATGGTACATTTGGTTGTTACCATCTATACCAATGCATGATAGTAGCTCACCCTTACACATACCATCTTGTTGAGTTCACACATTTTTCCCTAACCCTATGTTGCTCATTAGGCATCAACTTAATTTGAACTCTCCTTTGAACATCATAATCTTGCAAAGCAGATCTGAACTGTTTCACACTTTCAAACACCATTTCCAACTGGAAACAATTTTTTTTACAAGTATGATCAATGTATACTTTGGTGCTGTATCTTCTTGGTTGAGAGTTATGCACCCATCTTCTTGAACTACTTCATCATCTGTATCCACACTACCTGGATCTGAACTGTCCAGATATTGCTCATCCCCTCCCAACTTTCTAGCCGATTTGGATCCCATATCTTTATACATGTCTTCAAAACCAGGGTCTATACCTATAGGTCCACTAGGTATCTCATCAGTATTAACTTCACTAGATCTTAATTTACTACTCTTTGCATTCACTTTAGCCTGCCTATCAATAACAACTTTAGGTTCTAGGTCATTTTTCTCTCCAACAATATCCTCATAAACACCATATAATGACTCATCTGTATCATCATCATCTTTAGAAATAGCCTCATAATCCTTATCCTCAGTCTCATTATTTACCTCATCACCCTCAACATCACCCTAAACATCACCCTTAGAATCAGTTGCTAAATGAATGTTATAGAACTCACCTTCATCTTCACTAGACTCTTCTGTATCAAAATCACTTTCAGCAACCCTCTTTTTACCCTTCCCATGTGTGTTATCTTCCCTATTTATATCATTGTTAGGTGAGTGTGTTGCCCTAGCATTAACATCACTTGTTTGCCCATGTGGCCTTTCATTAAAGCCACATGGTTGAACATCAGTGGGGTCCACATTTAAACCACCACTACTTAACATTTCATCTATGTCCAAATCAATACATGGTGTATTAATTGTGTGACAAATCACATCAATAAAATCCCCATCCTTAAGGTCTTTACACAAAGCTAACACACCAACATCATATTTTAGAAATCATAATTCTCCTTTTTGGTTAATTTTACATGCATATTTATCTACTGTTAAGTACCCCATATCATTAGCCCAATCATGAAAATGTATTATATGCAACTGTAATTTCACATAGACAGCCATTAAAACCTACAAAAAGGGGGCCAAGTCAGATACACTTTAATTCTAAAAAGTCATAAACTTTAACAAAGTGGGAGACAAGAATATTTTCATTTTAAAAAATTTCCCTAATTGTTTAACTCTAAATGCCATATCACTCAGGAAAAAGACAAAACCCCTAAAATAGATTGAAGATTGGACGGTTTCCCCCAAAACCGTAATATAAAATCCAAAAATAATAGATGATAATTTGTGCATGCAGAAAAAAATAGCTTTGAATCACACATTACCCACATTATTTCATAAGAAATTAAACGACAAAAGAAACGACATCAAAAGAAACAAACTAACCTTCAGGGGCTAAAACGTGACTGGAATCGAAATCTCTTACCAAACGAAACTCGATCAGCTTTTGATTAAAAGAGGGGGGATCCCAATCTGTTGGTTTTGGAATGATTACGATTAATTTTGGAAGAGGATGACTAATTACAAAGCCATTACTTGACCTAGGTTTAAGAGGGGAAGGTTGGTTAGAGAGAGGAAATTAGACGATAAATGTGTGTTATTGGCGGGTCTATTGATTAAAAGAGGGGGAACCCCAATCGGTTGGGGTTTATTTTCGCGCCTTTGACGTGTAACAGTCCGATTGGATATTTGCTGACTGGATGGACATGCTAGAGAATGTGTAATAAACGCGCGGAGGGTCAAAGGTATGTGTTTATTAGTTAAGGGTTTCACGAGTTTGAGTGTTCAAATGAGAAACTCACAAGTTTGTGTATCGACTTACAAAAGCACTACAAGCTTAAGTGGTCAGGAAGCCATTTTGCCTTGATATATATACCTAAACAATTATACGATAATTAAGAGAAGAATAAACACGTAATATCACAATGATAGTCATAACAATTCAATGAAGGTACAATGATAAAAGGCTAATAGCTAAAAATAAAGGTGGTCTAGACTTCTATTTTTGGTTGACTGATGTATAGGCCCAATTTGCCTCTATGAAACTTGGCAGAAGTGAAAATTTGCAGTAACATGCCTGCTTCTGATTTGGACAGAGGTTAGTTTTCTTTGAAACTCCACAAAGGCTCCTAGATGTCCATGCTACAACTGAAAAGAAAAGAAAGGAATTAGTTGAATTTCAATCTAAAAGATAAAGTAATAAGCTGGATAAAGGTAATACAACATATCATATTAGCCATACCATATACCTCAACTGATACATTTATATTCAAGAAATAAAGGATATGAAAGAAACAATACCTTAGTTATCAAAAAAATTCTTTGAACCTTTCAAGACAACAACGTGCAACCCAATAACTTATGACTTCTCAAGTTGACGATTTAAAGGATGCAAAGCTAAAAACTTAGGTCAAGTTCCCAACAGTAGCATGCATTTCCTATTGACTAATCTTTTCGACTATTTTGAGTCTTAAAATCAAGGATTCTAAGCCATGAGATAGGTTTATATTGGTTATTCAATAAAAGGTTTCAAAACAGTCACATGGCCACATATTCATACATGAATATAGTGTTCATAGCACTTCAAACTAGATCAGTCAACTTGTGACATTGAGAATATGGATAAAATGGTTTTTCTAAGTCCAAACACTCTGTAGCCTACACGAAACTCCCCGAGCCCTCGGGGCTCCAAACCAAACATGCATGCAAGTCTAAAAATATCATATGGACTTTCTTGTGCGATCAAATCATCAAAATAACATAAAAACAACAATTTAACCTCAAAACTCAAGATTTCCTCAAGAACACTCAAATTTCTAACTTTTCAACCGGTCGTTCGAATCACGTCAAACTAACTTCGATTCTCATCAAATTTCATAGATAGGACATCAATATCATAACAAACTTGTTCTGGGCTCTCTAAATCAAAATACGGGCCAGATACCAACAATTTCACATATTATTTAATTTCTTTATTTCTTGTAATAACATGCAAAACAATTTTCTTCAAAAATTATTTTCTAAGGCTAGAGACCTCGAAATTCGATTCCGGGCATACGCCCAAGTCTCATATATTACTGCAGACCTCCTGGGAACATCGGAAAATAGATCCAGGTCCGTTTACTCAAAAATGTTTCCAAAGTCAACTAAAACTAAATTTTAACGCTAGAAATTACTATTTCTCATATTTTCACATAAAAACTTTCCATTTTAACGCCCGGACTGTACACGCAAATCAATGTAATTAAAAAATTAGTCATTTTATGGACAATAAGCCTTTAATGGAGTCTAAATTCGTAAAATGTCCCTTTGGGTCATCACACATATTTTACCCCATACAGATAGTCCCCCTGCTTTCTGGTGACATAACTTTGTGTTACTGAGAAGTTGGTAGAAACACTCTTTTGGAGGGAATTACTTCTGAAGTCTTCTGATGGTAGATTAGACGCACGTCTTTCCGCATTTAATGCCCTGAACACGCGCCATCCCAAGATTCACCGCAACTTTTGCCGATTATCGAGGTAATCGTGGCCATGAATTTAGCTGCCAAAAATTTTACTTATACGCATCATATTTTCTTCCTTGCACTTCATAATCTTCTAAGCTCTTGATTTGCATCTTTGTTTTTCATTTTTTCGCTAACTCGCTTCAACCAAAAAAAACATTTTCCTTCTTCCATTCAATGGCTTCTTCTTCAAAGCGTGCCAGCTCTTCAAAGAACAAGAACAAAGACAAACACTCTACTCCTCCAGTGATGTGTTCCATAATCTCTAGAAGTAGTAATACCACAAAAGAGTTTGTAGGGAAATTCCCTACTGCTAACCCTTGTACATGGGTTGTCAGTAGGTACCCTTCTTCCATTCTTCCTTCCAGTATTCCTGCTATGAAGGAAGACTGTCGCTTCAATAAGTTAGATATTATTGCGCTTGATATATCTGAGCGAGTGACCCTTTTGAATGAGGGTTTTACTTTGGATGCATTATTTGTTAGCGGAGAGCTGGATTTTGTGATTGCGGAGTTTTGCCTCCGCTAGTAAGTCTGTTTGGCACAAGTAAGTCCATATGTGTGGAGGACGAACGCCTGGTGTGCCAGGAGACTATAGAGGAGCTAAACCTAGCTCGTATGAAGAATCACTACTCTCCTAAGATTTTCCGTGGGGGATGATAAACCTCTGCAAATGTGGCCAACATGCTCTGATGACCAGCATGGATAATGACAACGACTGTGGGTGGATGGAACGGTTCGTTGTTGTTGCCACCGATAATATCATTCCCACAATGGATTCATCCTTTCCGGTCGATTGGAACATCAATTGTATGATCTTCCATTAATATTTCCTTTTACTAAATATTCCTTTATGGCCATATTGACTCTTCACCCTTCGTATGTTTCATCAACTCGATAGACCCCACCGGTGGTGGAGGGCTTGGACCAGTGGGTTCAGAAAACCTTGGACATTACAATGCACAAAACTTATTTAGGGAAAGAACTAGCCGTTAAATACAAGTGGAAGGCCAAATATGATGGTAACTTAAACTTACATTGCTTCCATTTTTTATGTGAAGAATTTGGTTGAACCCTTTTGATTTGCTAATGAAATTAAGTCTACCAGCGGGCTCTGTTTGTTTTCCCTAATGAGGACGTCTTTGCCAATCCTGCTAATGCAGTGAAGCTGCTTGAGGAGGAACTTACTCGAGTAAGTATCTCCGAGCCTACTTCGGGCACATATGTTTTACCAAGGAGTCCTCGGCCGGAGAGCAAGCAACCAAGAAGAAGGCATTCTTTTGTGACCAGGGAAAAGAAGAAGAGGGCGAAGACGATTTCCCTTGAGTCATCTTCGGAAGTCGTGATCACTAGCTCTCCTCCCGAGCTGGTCATAGACACAATGATGACTAAAGATGATGGAGAAACTAGTGATGTTAGGGCTCTCTACACAGAAGGTGACGTTCATCCTCAACTCAATAAAATTTGTTGAGTTAGTTACACCAATGGAGGACGACACCTCGACGCTTTGAGGGGAGTTTGATTTAGTGGAAAATGCCAACAACCACTATCGATCCCAATTGCTGCTCCCGATACTACGGGGCTGAGTACCGAGTCCCTGCCGTCTTTGGTTGGCGAGCATCCAACTACCAACACTGCATTTGATGGGGTTGCTTCTCACCCTTCGACTCCATCAACTTCATCTCCTCTGTTCCAACACCAACAATTGCTGCATCACTTCCATCTTCATCCAGTCTTCTACCAATAACTGCTACAACATCTTCGTTGGCCACACCTGACAATGAAGAGGGTGTTCCTCTTCCTCAGTCCCTAGTTCATGGAAATAATGGGCAAAATTATGCTGCACTTTTTGAAGATCCATAAAAGAGGAGGAATGATACCCTTTCGGTCTCTACTGGGTGAAACCTGCTTTCCCGGTCGGTAGAGCTTGTTAATTATCTAAAGCCTTTGGCTTCAGATAAAGATTGGGAAAAGGTGCATCCACTCTTGGGAGCATGTCTGCTGAACAACGCCATGCATAATGTTGCAGTGATACGTTCCTTTCATCCTTTGTTATTTCTTCTAATTTTGTGTATTCTGATTTTTACCTTTCTTGTTTTGTAGGCCAACTTTCTTGCTTCCGAGGAGTTTTAGAGGTTGATTTGTGATAAGGAAGAACTTACTTCTGCTCGGGACCAACTTTTGGCAAAGCGAGAGCAAAGTGTTGCTCGCCTCTCGGAATTGGAAGCTAAAGCTGCTGAGGTTGTTGTACTGGAGGCTCGTTTGCAGCAAAGCATGGTAGAGGTGGTAACCCTTAGCTAATAAATTGTCCCGGTGAGTGTTAGATTTGACGAAACCAAGTCCAAATGGGCTGAAGTCCATGAAGCCATTCTTGCTGCAACCGAATGCGAGGCTTGCAGTGCTGAAAAAGTGACTGACTTAGAAGTAGCCTTGATCTCCAAAATGGAAGAGCTTGTTGTTGCGAGGGGGGGGGACATGCCCATTTGGAAAAGAAGTATAGTAAAGCTATAGATCATAATAGGCTCTTTATTTCAACCATCTGCGACCTTGATGTTAGCTTTAGATCTTTAAGGTCTGCCCGGGAAAGCCTTTCTGCCGAGGTAACCCAACTCAAAGAAGAACTTAAGCGCTAAGCGATTTCCCTCATTTTTGAGAAAACTTACGCCATGTACATCATTAGGAGAAAAACCTTGGAATAGGCCAAAGGAAACATCATTGATTTTAATGCCGAAATTGCTATGGCCCTGAGCTTGAGTAAGGTGCTAAAAATGGGTCCCAGCGCATTCTGATGCTCTTGTCCTTCTGGTTCTGAGTTCTTGTGAACTAAAGAGGAATTGAAGGACGATGATGCTGAAGACCAAACTGGGGAAAATGTCAAGATATCGGTGGATACATCTACTTCTTTCGGGGACGCAAATACTTCTCTTCTTCCTGGTTCTAGAGATGCCGCAATTTAGCTTTTCGTTTCCTTTTCCCATTCTTGTACTTTTTCCGTTTTGGCACGTTTTTGTGAATAAATACATATCTTTTGCTCAAGTAATATTTGAGTCACACTTTCGTTTGAATATCCATGCAAGTCTTCTATCTTTGCACTTTCTTAAGAATTCCGCGCACTTTTTTCCGTTCGCAGTTTATTATGTGCAGTCTCATATGCACTTTTCTCAACGCACTTTGGTTTCGGGAATTAACCCTTTACGTGAGGGTTTGTTTTAAAAATTGTGCAAGTTTACTTTTGCATCCTTTTGTATATGTCTTCGGGTGAATTCTTCCCAAAGGCATTTTGATTTCGAGCATAAATTCTTCTGAAACCAACCCTTTAACATTAGGGTTTTCATAAGAGAGAGCCCTCTGATGTTTACGCTTCTCTTGAAGAGGATGTCTTCTGTACATTACGGCACTAGCATTTGAAGTACTTGTCTAACTTTCAAATGACAATGTAAGTTCATCGTTCAGACAAGAAACAAGATAAAAACAAAAGGATTTCATTTCATTTAATTACTTATAATTTCAAAGGCACACAAGTATTTGCTATGCTAAAGAGAGTTGACATTACTTGTGGCTATCTTGTACAACTTGTTTCTACGGGGCTGGCTACGTAGTCCATTTATGTTTTTGGATTTTCATTTCTTGGTCGACGTGGTAGTAATTTTTGCCTTATCCTCATATCATCCCCCCCAGTGTTCGAATGCAAAGAATGCGAATTAGAACACTGGGAGTCTTGTATTCAAATATCCCACCAATGGATTTCTAGATAATCCTTAATCGGGTAACACACCTTAATTCCCCTTAGGAATCTATGCTATCGAGCAAAAGACTATCGAACAACCCTCTAGTGGTTTGTGCTCATGAACGATCGGGTAACCTTTGGTCGGTAGCAAACTTAACTTCTCGGTGGGCATTTTCTATCGAGCCAAAAATTACCTAACGGTCCCCGAGTGGAAACTTGCTTGTTAGCCTTGCTATAAAAGGTCTTACTACTTCTGTTTTTGTGAAATGCTTTCTATCGCTGCCTCGTTATAAACCTTACAAGAAAAACTCAATTAGGACAAAAGCTGAATGAAGGGAAATAGAGTGCAACACATACTTCTTGATTGGATACTGTTCATGAGAAATAATATCTTTTGAGGTGCGCCATGTTCCAATTGCTGGGCAAGTTGTCTTCATTTTGGTTTTGCTAATCGTGTGAACCTTGCCCGGTGATAGCTGAAATCTGGTTGGGACCTTCCCACATTATATCCAGCTTCCCCGCGTTGATTTGCCGAGTATTTTCAGTTACTTTCCTCATAACTAATTCTCCTACTTTGAAATAGCATAGGTTGGCTCTTCAGTTATAATCTCTCTGTATTCTCTACTTTTGAGATGCCATTCTTACATGCGCCAAGTCCCTGTGTTCCTCAAGCAGCTCGAAGCTAATTAACATTGCTTCATTGTTTGATTCTTCATCTTCCTTGAAATATATCAAAGTGGGTTCCCCTAATTCCACCGGGATTAGAGCTTCTGCACCGTACGCAAGTGAAAAAGGGGGTTCTCCTATGCTCGACATGACTGTTGCTCGGGCCAATTGCCGTATGCCAGTTCCAACCTTTTCTTGAGCTTTTGAATTATCACTTTTTTCATTGACTTCCCTTGACCGTTTATGCTTGGATGCTAGGGCGAAGATGTGTTCCTCCTTATTTTCAAATCTTTGAGGAACTTTGTAACTTTTGCACCGATAAATTGTGGCCCATTGTCACGTGCAATCTCTTTCGCTATTCTGACCTGCAAATTATATTATCTCATAAGAAATCGACCACTTCGCGTTCCCCGATCTTCTGATAAGGACCCACCCATTTATAAAAATGGTTAGTCAAAATTAAAAGAAATCTTAAATTTGTCGGAGTCAATGGCAACTGTCCAACGATGTCCATCCCCCATTTCATGAATGGCCAAAGGGATAGAACCTAATGTAATGGTTCTGCCGGTTGATGACCTAGTGCTGCGTAGTGTTGGCACTTATCACATTTTTGTACAAAATCTTTTGCATCTTGTTCCATGCAGGGCTATTAATATCACGCCCCCACAAACTTTAGTACCAAGTAATCTGCGCCCGAGTGGTTATCGCATATCTCTTTGTGGACCTCCCTCATGAATTACTTAGCTTTGGATGTCCCTAAGCATCGGGCCAACGGGCCTTAGAAAGATTTCAATATAATTTTCCACGTTTGAAGCTATATCGTGTTGCTTTGGTGCGCAACGCCCGGGAGTCTTTGGGGTCTTCGGGAAACTTCCCGTGTTCAAGATAGTTGATGATTTCATTTCTCCAGTCCCAGACCAAATTAGTTGAAATTACCTCATAATAATCATCTCTATTCAGGACTGAGTTCATTAGTTGTACTACCATCCTCGAGTCCGATCACTTTAATTCCGTCGATGATCCTAAATTTGTCAACGTATTGGCTTTTGCATTATCCTCCCTTGGGATATGAGTAATTGACCACTCCAAGAATCGCGCCAACAGAGCCTGGACCTTTATCACGTATTGCTGCATGCGTTCTTCTTTGGTGTTTTCACGCCCCGTCTCATCTTCCTCTGAAGATACCACGAGGGATGCTTGAAACCATAGGTCTCCCTAATTAGGCGTCCCGCGCGAACACTAACCCCTCAAGGGTTGCTCTATCGGGGCCGATGAGACCGAACTAGTAGATGTAAACTCGACCTTTAAGGAGGCTCAACAACTTTGTTCGGTGGTGAGTTTTGTGATGGCATTACGACCTTTCTAACTTCATACTTTCTTTTATTTTTCTAATTAGGCCTTTTTTTTCGTAGGTCTTTGACAAACTCAAGACTGAGCTGCTTTACTGCTAGGCCAAGTTGCGTAGGTCCTCGAACGGAGAGAAATCCCTCAGGCTTCTTTGTAATAAGAAGGAAAAAGAGTTGGTACACCTTCAGTCAGAAATGACCCTAGCTCGCAAGTATGAAGATGGTCTAGAGAAGCAGGTAACGTTAGTTCTGAGTGAATATCGATTCCTCCTCCCATCTTCGGAGGTTAACACTTCGATGTTTCAGTTACAACGAAAGATCGAGATGCTAGAACGCCTTCAGGGCGAAGTCAACCAGGTCAATTCTGAGTGCAACGAATTGAAGGGACAAATGGATGTCCTTGTTGCAACTAGAAAGTATTCTTAGGCTAAAGTCTCTGCCCTCGAAATTCAACTCCATAATGCTCGATAGAGCAACGCGATTCAGGCGAGCAGGATTGCTAAGCTCGCAACCGGTTTTTGGAAGATGAAGGACGAAATTGTGGAGGCTCGAGCAGAAGTCGAAGAGGTCTGAGTAAAGGTCGATAGGAAGGTCTCCATCTATCTAAAAGATGCTACTGATGCTCATAAGTAGTTGAGGGGGGCTTCCAATTGAGAGAGAACAAGCAATGAATATGCCCGATGTAGATCCCGGAGGGAAACCATTGAAGAGATTCACGTTAAGGGATTCGATCTCTCGGAGGAGATAGACCAGGCCAGAGCGGACGAGATTGATGCCAAGTTCCTCGTTTCTTCTGATGATGAAGACGATGCCGAAGGCGACGACGAGGAGGCCGATGAGGAAGTTAGTCCCGATGGGGAGAAGACAGAGTCCCCCATGATAGACTAGGTCTTATTTTGATTTTTGTAAAGGGCTCCTCGTGGGGGTGTTGTAGATGTACCTTTGTACTATTGTTTATATGTAAAGAAATATTTCATCTTATTTTCATAACTTTTCATCTTTCCTTTGTCTTTGATTTTTTATACTTGTCGATGATCAGTCCCATGTGTTGGACTCGAAATATAAAACCCTTAGGTTTATGTGCTCGATGATCGATCGAAAGTAAGTGATCACCTATGGTCTGATCTTCGAACTGAGCTTTAGCTCGGGACCTTCTAGTGCGAACATATGTGGGGTCCCGAGAAAAATGTGCTTTAGATTTTAAGTCGTTAAGATTCGACCATTATGTTTTATAACATTGGCCCTTAGGCTCTTTAGATTGGCCCTTAGGCTTACATGTCGGCCCTTAGGCTCTTTTTAGATTAGGTCAATTCGACCTATAATATGGCTATAATTTTCCCCCATACTGGCTAAAGACTTTTAAAATTTTTGTCATGCCATTGCATGTTTTTTGTTCGTCCGATTCTTTGATGGCTCAAATAGGAACCTCGAATATAAGTCGATATGTGACGATAATTGAGTACCTCGTGAGGTTATCTCAAAGGCTGATTTTTCGAAGCCTTTATACTGAAGGCTGATTTTGTTGAAGCCTATTCATTGTTTGGAGCTAATATTATCGAAGCTCCTTTTCTTATACCGAGGGTAGCCTGATTAATTGGTTTTTTTGAAGTGTTTGAAGGCCTTTGGTTTTTATGGCAGAAGTCGGACATCTCCGAGCCTCGTTAATTTGGCCGTAGCCTTTTAGTATGACCGTAGTCTTTAGACCCCGGGTAAGATGACCTCGGCCTCTATATCGAGGGTATGCCTTTTTAGGGGTCTTACAAGTTCGAATATATACAGTCTTGGCCTTAATATCGGGGTTATGCCTTTTTTAAGGTGTTATAAATTTGAGTATGCCTCTTTGAGGTCTTATAGATTCGATGTTGCCTCATTGAGATCTTACAGATTTGATGTTGCCTTATTGGGGTCTTATATACTCGATGTTTCCTTATTGAGGTCTTACAAGTTTGAGTTTGATGACTCGATAAGCTGAAAATTGATGACAGTCCCCAATTGTTCGAGCGTGTTTGGCCTTCGAGCCGTTGGATGAGAAAATAGTAGATTTTGGTGAGGCATAAAGTGTTTTGATAAATAAAAATTCTTCTTCGATTACTTGATACATGTGTACATGTTTTTACCCACGAGGGCTTGATTGTTCTTATATGGGAACGATTCATTTTACCGTTTGGCCCAATACAACATTCTCCTATCGAGGCCCTCTTAGGAATATTTTGATTTCTTTGAAAGAGTAACCTCCGAGGTGATGCCCCCCCAGTATTCGAGGTTGATTGAAAAGAAGCCTTGAATACTTGTTGAGTTTTCTTTAGGTAGCATATTGGTGTTGCCTTGTTAAAAACCTCTCCGGTAAAACACATTTGGGATAAAACCCGATCTAAGGAAAAAAAGAGTGCAACGCATACTTTAAAACACAAGGTCTTCGAGCTGGAGGGTTCTTCAATTCCTCTCAAACGAAGGTGTTGTTCATGGCATCGCACAGGGGAATCAAGATCAACCTAGTCAAAATCAAGGCCACCAAGGGCTCAAACAGCCATGAGGCACAAAAATTTTCCCGAGCCGACTACGGGGGTACATTTCGACTTTGAGCTTCATGTTATGCCTTCTGAACCTGCAAATGAGTCAAATGGTTCTCTGCGCGCAGGGACTTAACTAGCATCTTATCAATGTAGACTACCATAAACTTGCCTATTTGATGTTCGAACATCTTATTAACTAGGCGTTGATATATGGATCCCGCTCTTTTTACCCCGAAGGGCATTGCATTACAAAAATATGTACCATGCTTCGTGACGAACAAAGTCTTTTCTAGGTACTTCGGGTCCATTTGAATTTGATTATTCCCGAAGTAAGCATCGATAAAGGTAAGGATCTTGCTAGTCGGTCGTGGCATCGATCAAGCGATCGATGTTGGTCAATGGGAAAGAGTTTCGAGAAATTTGGTTACCTTATCTTTGTGGAATGCATGCTTTACCTTGGATTGATGCTTGTTCAAGATCTTTGACCATTGACTCCGACATCTCCAATCAATTGTTCGTCGATCACCTGCCCCTCGGATTCAACCGAGGGTGTAGACTATGGTTGTTATTTGGCTCCATGGTAGTTTTTGGACTTCTCCGAGGTGGAAGGTGTCGATGTTGGTGCCATGTCGTGCACTGTGAACACTTTATTTGCTTCATGCTTCTCTCCATATATCGTTTTCACGCCGTACTTTGTTGGGAACTTCATCATTTGATGAGGCGGTGGTGGAATTACCCTCATGCTATGTATCCACGGCCTTCCGAGTAAGGCATTGTACCTTATGTCACCCTCGATGACATGAAACTTGGTATATTGAATTGTACCGGCCACATTGACTGGGAGGATGATTTCCCCCTGGTTGTCTCACTCGCCATGTTGAATCCATTGAGGACTCGAGAAGTGGGTATGATCTGATCGAGCAGTCCATGTTTCTCCACCACTCTCGACCTGATTATGTTGGCTAAACTAGCTACATTCACGAGCACACGTTTAATTTGAACTTTATTCAAAATAAAAGAAATTAACAGTGCATCATTACGAGGCTGAGACAAGGCCTCGATGTCTTCTTTGCTGAATGTAATAGCATCCTTGCGTACGTAACTCCGAGTACACTTTTCCTCTGTGATTGATAATTTTGTTTGTTTGAACACAGGTCCTTGTGGGACGTCGATTCCTCCAATTATCATATGAATGATATACTGCGGCTCCTCCTATTCATTCTTCCTGTTTGTGTCCCTCTCTCGAAAATGATTCTTAGCTCGGTTGCTGAGGAACTCTCGAAGGTTTCCTTCGCTGATCAGTCGGGCTACCGTATCCCGAAGCTGTCTACAATCTTCGGTCCTATGACCGTGAGTTCCATGGTATTTTCACATTAAGTTGGGGTTCCTTTGGGAAGGGTCTGACTATATTGTCTTCGGCCACCTGGTATATATGATCTTACCTATTGATGATACGATGTCTGATGCATCGATGTTGAAGTTATACTCTGACAATCGGGGTTCCTCCATCAGCCCCGTGTGCTTAACGAACCTAGTATTGCTCATGAGTCCCTGAGAACCCTGACCTCAATCTACCCTTCGATCGTTTCGAGGTATATCACACCTTGAGGTATTTCTTCGGTCTTCGACATATGGCTGGTATCTTTCCTTGTTCAGTTTCGACTCCCTTTCTACCTTGCTTGACTCTTTTGCTATGAGCCTGCTTGGGTATACTGAGCCCGAGGGGACTCATAATTGGTCGTCCTCGACCCCGATCTTCTATTGATAACTGTTATGCACATCCACCAAAGTCACGGCGCGATACTCGATCAAATTTTGCTTCAGCTGCTTCGAAGCTATCGAGCTTTGTCCATTCAAGCCCTATGTGAAGGATTACACTGCCCAGTCATCAAAGACTACTAGTAATTCCATTTTTTCCATCTAAAAGAGTGATATGAGCTTCCTTGGCATCTCGTTCTCTCTCTGTTTAGTTTTGAAGACTTCGGACTTCCTTGTAGCGACTTTGGCACCAACATGTGCCTTCACAAAAGAGTCTGCCAACATGGCAAACAAATCTATTGAATTTTGGGGTGAGGTTAAGATACCACATCATGGCCCCTTTAGACAGTGTTTCTCCAAATTCTTCAACGATAAGGACTCGATCTCATGGTCTTTTAAGTCATTCCCTTTTATACCACAAATATAGGTGGTAATATGCTCATTAGGATATGTGGTCCCGTTGTATTTTTGGATACCAGGCATCCTGAACTTCTACGGACTGGGATTTGGAGCCGCACTCGATGGAAATGGTTTCTGCAATATCTTCTTCGAATCTACCCCTTTAAAAATCGGGGGTGCACCCAGGATCTGATTGACCCTCGAGTAATAGTTTTCTACTTTTTTGTCATTGGCTTCTATCTTCTTCTCCCCTTACTCAATTCTTTTGGTAGCTCCTCGAGAATTCTCATAATAGTAGGGTCTCTTCCTGAAACATTATTGCTCGACCTTTCTGGCATTGGCTCAACTCGGGGAGCTGCTTCCGGTCCTGCTGTGCTCGGAGTCTTTTGCTGACTCTGTAGCTAAGCAATAGCAACTCGTTGTGCTTGCAACATCTCGAAAGTGATTTGTAGGCTGACCTCATTCCGAACATGCATTGTTTGTGTGTGGGGTTGGACTTATCCTTGCACGCTTCCCCCGACATCCGCACCCAATTTGGTGGTTATAGTAATATGCGAGCCAACATTAACTGGGTTGGGAATAGGTGCTACTCCGGGGTTGAACGGTGGCACACCTGCTACTGAAGCTGCTGCATTATTTTCCCTGTGGAAACCGAGGCCATTGTTGCTATGCACTGGTGCGCTACCTGAGTTTGACATATTTTAGCCTGAAATCAAAAGAATATTGGACAAGAATAAGTTTGAAGAATAACGTGTGTTATCAGAAAACTAGCACTAAAATAATCACTATTATCTTTAGCCCCACGGTGGGCGCAAAAGTTTTTACCTTGAAAATGGTTTTAACAATTATATTTGATTTGTGGTTCTAAAAATATGTGATTTATTCCAAAATTAATTAATAATTAAGAAGCAATGAATGTAAGCAAACAAATTGAGATAAGCAAACGAAAGTTATCATCAGACTGGGGCCTCGAGCTTACTGGAATCGGGGGACTCGAGGTCGAATAACAACAATAAATGAATGACAATAAATGAAAAACAATAAACAAGGAGCAATAAAGTTGAGAGACAGTGTTGAGCACCAAAAAAGCAGAGAATGTTCTATTGCAGTGAGTGTTGTGTTCTTTACGAAATGGTAGGGATCTCTTTTATATAGGATGGGAGAATCCCACTATAGTACATGCCGAATTATGACAAAGAAATACTAATTGTTCAGCTGTATAACAACTCAGTACAAACTTGTACTATTTCTTGCGGACCGTATCATTTCCGACCATGTGTCCTTGGGAATTTTCCAGCCTTTCCATGAAGATCATCGATTTTTATACTGCCTCGAGGTCTGCTGTGACGACTTCGATATACTCTCTCGAGGGATGTACCTTGGGGTCAAACTTCACTCTGCTTCGAGCATCTCGAGATCGGACTTGGAATTCCATATGGCCCTAAAATCGGACTTCCCCGATTTTGGCCGTATACAAAGTATATCTTTAGATTATTTTTGACTCCTAGTTGCTTTCACTTATTATATTATCAGTTCAGCTTTCAATATATTTCCTTATATACTCGGTACATTATTTCTTAGTGACGTCTCTTTTCTGGGGGAGCTGCATTTCATGCGTGCAGGTTTAGACAAACAGACGGGTAGACCTCCTCATTAGGTGTTGCCCGAGTTCAGCTTGATCGGTAAGCTCCATTCCTTTCTGAGTTGCCGGGTATAGATATTTATGTAAATCTTGTGTATATATGTATATATGTTATGAGTAGGTCTGGGTGTTGTTCCAATCACAGTATATCCACCAGTAGAGGCTTGTAGACATATCCTGTCAGTTAGTGCAGTATGTTGGGCTAATAGGCCTTTTATGTATATTTTGTTGGTTTGCCAGCTGTAGTAGTTATGACTACCTTGTCGGCCCAGCTTTATATTGATATTTAGTCAGCATTCACAGATGTCTTGCAATGCGGCCATGACTAAAGTATGACATCACATGTTTAGAGATCCTTAGTTGCATGTTGGTACGCAAGATTAGGTGAGGCACCGGGTGCCGGTCTCGCCCCCAGGTTTGGGGCTTGACAGTTTTACCTTCTTTTGGTTTTGAAAGAAACAGAGGGTTTGATAAGTACTTCTTAAAATCCCTCAAAGCCTGTTGGCATTCCGATGTCCATTCGAAATTGTTGTTCTTTTTTATTAGTGAGAAGAAGCGATGATATTTTTGTAATGATCGGGACGGGAAATGAACCTGCTCAAAGCTGCCAACCTTCCCATGAGCCTTTGGAGTTTGTTTATGTTTGACTGTTGATTTTATTGGGGTTCACCTTAATTCCTTTTTAGGAGACCAGAAATCCAAAAAACTTACCCGGATTAACCCAAATCGCGCATTTCTCGAGGTTGAGCTTCATATTATGCTTCCTCAGAATGTCAAGAATTTCTTGCATATGTCTAGGGTGGTCAGCTGCATTCAATGACATAATGAGCATATCGTCTATATAAAATTCCATAGTTATCCCTATTTGATTTACTAACATCGTGTTCACGAGCCGTTGATAAGTGGCTCCGGGGTTTTTCAACTCGACATTGTAACAATATGTTCCAAAATTTGTTAGTATTTTCCTCATATTTTGGGTTGATCTTAATTTGGTTGTATCTGAAATAATCATCAAGGAAATTCACTAACTCGTGCCCGCCCGTGGCATCAAGCATTTGATCAATATTTGGCAGTGGGAACGAGCCTTTCGGGCACGCCTTATTAAGATCTTTATAATCTACACACATGCAAAATTTATTGTCCTTCTTAGGAACTCTACTACATTAGCTAGCTAGTCCGAATTTCTTACCTCTCGGATATAACCAATATTAAGCAAATAGGTTACCTCATCTTTGACGAATTTATCCTTCGCTTCGGCAACAGGGTGCTTCTTTTGTCTTACAGGAGGTAAGTTGGGATCAAGATTAGCTTGTGCATGGCTATCTCCATGGGGATACCAATCATATCATTAAGGCCCCGAAAAATTTTCGCTAAGTAATTTAAGATTCCGTGGTGCCATATAGGATAATTATAATAGTTTATATGCTACTAAAATTATGTATATCAATTGGATATGGTAAATAAGTGTATGATATATAATAAGAAATTTGGGGTCCAAGGAAAGGTCTAATTCTAAGTGAAATTGGAAAATTGCATAATAGGCTAAAATTCCAAATGAGTTCGCACAAGTCCATATTTTGAACGAGCATATCTAAATATATATAAGGTTTTATGTGATCAAACACCTATCAAGTGAAATATATCGAGTATAGTTTCTAATGCTTCAAACCGTTTATCATTTGGACATTCCTACGAAAAGTTATTATCAAATTACTAAAGTCTGGATTTGCGATCAATTTCGCGATCGCAAAATGACTCCGCGAACCACATACGCGTCGCATAATGAAACAGAGGCGGGAAAAATATTATCTTGTCACATATTGATTATGCTGTAGCATAATTGATTATGCTGTCGATTTAGCATAATGATTATGGTGCAAGTATGCTTCCCACACATCGATTATGCTATAGCATAATTGCACCAGATAATTGACTTTGGGGGTCATTTTTGGAAATTTTCATATCCGAACCCACTTTGATAAATAAGCTTCGAGACTTCATTTGGGGCTATTTTATACTAAATCTAGATAGAGGTGAGGGCATTTTAGAGAGAGCAAGTGGGAACCTAGCCTTCCAATCACTAAATCTTGCTCAAGTCTTCAAGAATCAAGGAAGATAACCACTAGATTGTCCTCCATCCGGGTAAGTCCTGCTTCCAAGATTTCATATAAGAGATTATGATTTTAAAAATATATTTTGGGGTTATAAATGACCCATTCATGTGACACTAAGCTATAGTATGTGGGATTAATGAACTAATTTGGGTAGTTCCTGTTAAAGTTGGTTGAGGGGAGAAGAAATTTCCATTTTCGGACCTTGTAGTCTATTTAACATGTTAGGTGTTTGATGAAATTCCTATGAGAGTTACAACATGGTTAATCTTTCTAGTTATTAATTGATTTTCACTTTCTCCTTATATGTTATTATTTCTAGAGATGTTGGTGCATTGTAGTAACTTAGGGAAAGCTTAACCAGGTATGTTGGCTAAACATTATTTCTCGGAATGGAATTCAATAATGTTTTCCGCAAAATTAAGTATATTCGGCTCAAAATTTCTAATTTCTACATTTCGGGTCATCTCGTATGAACTTATAAACTTGATTATTCCGAATGAGCTTGTGATAAAAGATAGGGTTTAAAGTATGGTTGCTTATTATAAGATAGAGGAACACTCAATGCTCTCAATACTCCTATATGTTCCTAATTGCACTTAATGACTTAATTGAATATGTCTCGTTGATGATAATCCATAAAGTAATTCAAGGATAATTGGTGTACTGCTTGTTTGTGACCGTGATGTGTGCCTCTATTGTTGGTCCTTGGTGCTTAATATCCCATTATTAATGCACTTGAGGCATATGATCTCTGCAATGATCTATATGTTAGAATTTGGTAGTGATCCTTGAAATTAAATGAAGTGAAAATATTGAATATAAAAAAAAATGTGGCCATCGTGCCTTGAATAATGACATTTGTGAAAGGCCTAGAGAGCCAAGGAAATATTGCTATTGTGAGAGGTTAAAAATGCTATTAAAAGATTTGAACAATGTGAAATAGTATGAGATGAATACATTACTGTATACGTATATGTGTTACCTTTGTGTGCAAATCCATGTAACAATATTCTTCTTTGGAGATCGATAGTCATCGAGGAAGGGTAGGTTGAAATAACCTAACCCCAAAACTACACGTGCCGGTGTAGGGTGCATTTGGAAATTATTCCCCTTTATTGGGATGAGATTGTTAGTAAATGCTGATACATCGAACCACACGACACTGTGGTGAGACGGCTGAGCCGATCAGTCCGCGATCGGATGCCATGCCGCACACATAGTTGTAATTCTTTATGGAAATTGTAATACAAAATGTGATTGTGGTTACACCTTCAAAAAAGGTGGCTTAGCTGATCGGGCCGATATCGGACTCCGTACCAAGAGTACGGTGGCATTGTGAACAGTGATATTGTGACTTGTGGTATTATCGGTACTAAAGAATTCCCCAAACTAAAAATATGTAACACTTTCGTATTTTGAAAAGTTAATATGTTTCAATTGCACATTTGGATATAATCGATTGTATATTGTTGTGTTTATGGCTTTCCTCTTCTTGTATGGTTATTCTATTTTGAAATATGACTTTTAGCTTTACATACTAGTACTATTTGACAGTACTAATGACGCTTTTGGCGGGAGCTGCATGTTTAATGGATGCAGGTGTTTCCACAGTAGGCGGCGACGATCAGCGATAGAGGTATGTTCCTTCCAGCTAACTTGATGATCCCCACTTCATTTCGGGGTTCCGTAATTTTGTTATCGTGTACTTTTCATTTGAGGTATAGCTGGGGCCTTGTTGCCGGTATTTCCATATCACTCTTTAGTTATATTTAGAGGCTCCGTAGACAGGTTGTGGATGGTGTCGGGTATTGGAATTGGATTGGAAAATTTTGATATTTGGCGAATATGTTTTCTTCATATCTAATAATTGTAATAATTTGGTTATTATGGCTGAAACAACTAATTGAAACGAAAATGAAAGTTGTTAATGATATATTTACAAAGTATGATTAGTGGAGTTAACCTCCTCTTTATTCATGAATTAGTTGGGTAGAATAAGACCTATCAGGCGTGCTTAGTCGGGTTTACTCGGTTGAGCGCCGGCCGCGCCCTTTGATTTTGGGGCGTGACAAACTTGGTATCAGAGCCTAAGGTTTTAAAGTGTCATAGGATGTCTCGAAGCCATATTTAGTAGAGTCCATCTTACCGGTGTGTTGTCGACCACATCTAATTAGAAGGCCACTTGGACATTTAGCAATTTTACCCTTCTTTGATACTCCAGATCGTGCGGTAGAACTCAAGATAGGGAGCTAATTTCCTCGTTGTGTCTTAATCTCACGATGATTAATTCATGACTTTGAAATAGTAAGGAGGCAATGACCCCACCATTGAATCCGAGGGAGATTGCCCAAGTGTTTGTTAGGAGAATGTATCGAGTCATGGAGGGATTCGTAGAACTTGTTGCTAAGGGGAGTACCCTTGTTTCTATTAATGTCACTAGACCACCATATCATGTAGTATATTATATCAGTATGTTACAAACGTACGTTAGGGATGTGGAGTCGAGGGCATCGATTAAGTTATTGTCAACCTAATATCACCAAGTAAGTCACTCCTTAGTACATCATTATGAACAACACAAGATTTTTCTTGTTGTATATGTACATCCATATTGAAGAGTTCTCATAAACATGGTCGCAATAAGATGTTGAGTCAGAAAACATTGCATGCACCTACTCCTTGAACGAGACATGTTATTCGTGAATCCACTTTATCACAAATTCTCTTATGTACGTCATCTTGTGGGATTATGTTCTATAATTATGTCTTTGAATTGAGTTATAACTCTAGGATTAATACTTCCCACTTGCTTTCCCAAATTCTCAACAAGGGACTATACCTGATGAATCCCTCAAAAAACACTTTTTATTTAGATGGACAAAATCTGCTCACTTGTGCCTATGCATGCACCGTCGTAAGGCTTACCTGTGTGGTGTCAAGTTCCATATAAAGCATCCCAGTGTTGCAATCCTTCTTGAGTCACTCTTCTTCTCACGGGTGTATATGGCTTCTATTGTTTGAATAGTCACTCTGCTCTCTTGCGAATATCATCATCAAAACTTCTCACTATCTAGTAACATAAGAGCATGTCTTAAAACCTATCATATGAGTGCATGTCAATCAAAATGGTCACCGTGTTCATAAAGTCTCTATGAAAATTGGGATCCTCACATCCCCGCCATAGGAATATCGTGTCGCCATCTTAGTAAAACTTTTGTGTCCGCTTAGGACATCCCGTAGTAAGTAGCACACTTTGTTGATAGTATTGTGGTTGCGCGTGACTTGGTCTTGTATTGTAGTTGGGAGTTAATATAGCAGGAGCATGTCCAACACATAAGAAATGTTTATCTGCTCTTTACACCTCCACAACATGTGTTAATTGCAATTGGGAGTCAATTGTGTTCCTCGGTTAGTGCATTCATTTAGCTAGTTTCCCAACACTTGTTCGATAACTAGGAGAGAACGTGTCCTCTTATGTGTCACTATACCACTTCCTTTATCATAAGGACCCTTAATAGGCTCTCCGTCAACACTAAATGCACCTTTAGGAGATATTTGTCATGACCCCAAATCCTAAGACGACCGTGATGGCGCCTATCATGGAACTAGGCTAGCCAACCATTTCAGATTATCAATATATCCCATAATTTCACCAAAATTTAGAAGATTTTAAAAATATCAGAAAGAGACAAACAAATACACACTTCCCCAAAACATGGAGTCAATTGTCATGAGCATCTAAAACTGAAAATACAATGTACAACAGTGACTTGCTACAACAAAAGTCTGAGGTACAAAAGACAAAAAAAAACCATAATATGAGGGAAGGAAATGAGGTGAGCTGGGGACGCTGAGCAACTACCTCAATCCTCGAACAACTCCAAGCTCGTCTGGAAATCTACTAGTGGGATGGTCCGGTTCCTGGATCTGCAGACAGAGGTGCAGGGAGTAATGTGAGTACGCCAACTGTGTAAGTAATCAATGTAACTAAAAACTTGAGTGTAGTGACGAGACATTTAAATCATGTAAATCCATATAATGAATAACATTAGACATTAATAAAATCAAGTCAGAAATCTACAATTCCGAATATTTCATAAAACTCCGGTTTTCATTTTTAAAAAAATCTCGTATGAAAACTTTTGTCCAACATTTATTATCAGAGGCTCGATGTAAAGAAGAGTGAAAACAACATTTTCATAAAATACAGTACCCTCAGGCACAATATCGCTCACAATAAAGCCTATCGGGCAAGCCTCTCAGTCACTCGTGACTCCACCATCAATATTTCATGCTCTCACTAAACACTCGTACTCAGTAAGTACCATGAACACACACAACAGCGGCGGCGGGCAGCCCGATCCACTACATTTATACATACATATATATTTATACTGCTACGGCATGCAGCCCGATCCATATATATAACATATATTGTTGCAGCGTGCATACTGATCCATATAATAGTCGACTGCGCTCATTGGGGTGTACAGACTCCTGGATGGGCTCCTTCAGCCCAAGCGCTATATCTGTTGCGGCGTGCAGCTCGATCCAATATGTATACCGCTGCGGTGTGCAGCCCCATCCATATGTATAACATTTATTGCTGCGGCGTGCATCCCGATCCATATATATATATAATCTATACCCACATATAATATATAACACATATATTGTTATGGCGTGCAGCCCGCCCCATAACTATCCTCACCTACTCGGTGCTCGGCCTAACACATATATACTGTTGCGGCGTACAGCCCGATCCATAGCTATCCTCGCATACTCGGCTCTCGTCCTGACTTAGTCACCCTCACAAGCCACTTGGGCAATTCATCTCGACTCACGGGACTCAGCCCAAAAAACTTTTCAGAGTTTTCAAAGCAGTGTGATAACAGTGAAAATAACAACAAGTAGGAAACATGACTGAGTTCACAATTGTTTTTACAGGATAGGGGTAGAATAGTGTAAAAGTACCCAAACATGGAAAAATAGCCGTGAGGGTCTAAACAGGTCGGCACAAGGTCCCAAACATGGATCACAACCCATAAACAAGTATAAACTTCTGAAACACATGATACCATAAGGGTTCAAACCGAATACAATAGTCGCTACAGGACGGACCAAGTCACAATCCCTATCGGTGCATGCCCCCACGCTCGTCACCTAGCGTGTGCGGTCATTTATCAACACAATATCAAATAACGGGGTGTCATACCCTCATGTTTAGAGTTACAATCGTTACTTCAAAACATCCCAAAAGTTACTATGCGGTGCGCTTGCCCCTCGAATTGGCTCCCAAATGCTCCAAATCTAACTAAAATCAGATTAACATCATCAATACACGCTAACAGAACAAAACACAATCGAAAGATATAAATTTTAACGCAATTCTTGAAATTCGGCCAAATCCGAGCCCCGGGCCCACGTCTCGAAATTCGATAAAATTTACATCACTATAAACCTCGTCCTCCCATGATCCTATACATACCAAAAACTCCACCATCAGACCATAATTGCCTACTCAAATCACCAAAAGAAATTCCAAATTTCCTCCCCATTTTTCCCAACCTTTTTCAACTTTAATTCTTCAAATTACAAGCCTAATCCGAACAAAATAGCATCGAAACGAGATATATAGTCCGCGAACATAGCTCCACTGAAGACCCTCGAATAACTTCATCAATCTTCTCTCAACTCAGCTCAATCCGCATGCAACAATGGAGGAAATGCTAAAATATTCGCGGAGGCACTATTTATACTGCTCTGCCAAGTTAATCCGCACTTGTGGACAATTCCTCGCACATGCGGACCCGCACCTGCGGTCCCGGGTGCGCACCTGCAAAAACCCACTAATAGTCCAATTCTCGAATATACGGTCCCTTTTTCGCACCTGCGGCTTCGCTGGTGTGGCCAAATATTCGCACTTGCAGACTCCTCCTGCATAGCCTCTTTTCGCACCTGCACGTGGACCTTCGCACCTACGGCTGCCCATCCGGAGGTGCGGCTACACCAGCAACTTAACACCAGCATCTATTTACTGCAAATTTCCTAAGTTCAAACCTCCGCCAACCATCCAAAATCAATCCTGAGCCCCTCGGGGCCCTAACCAAACATACCAACACACCCCATAGCATCATTCATACTTATTTGAGCCTTCGAAACACCAAAAACAACACAGAAACACCAAAATTACATCAAATTCAATGCTATGAGCTTTGAAACTTCTAAATTTCGCCAATGATGCCGAAACCAACCAAAACACATCCTATCTACTTGAACATTTGCACTCATCTCCAAAATGACATTACGAACCTGCTCCAACTGTCCGAGTTCCATTCCGACCCCTATAGCCTATTTTCCACTATCGACCAGAAATTGCCAAAAACTAGCTTTCGCCAATTCAAACCTAATTCTACACGGGACATCAAAACATCATTTCGAACACACTCCTAAATCCCAAATCACCTAGAGAAGCTATCCGACACATAAAATACGCATTCCAAGGCCATTTACCAATAAGTCAACTCCCAATTTGACTTTTCAACTGTTAGGCTACTTTAAGAGGCTAAGTGCCTCTGTTCTCTCCACGACCACTCCGAACCTAAAACAACCGACCCAACACGACATAAATAGGCTAAGCAATATATGATAAAGCAGAAATGGGAGAAATGGGGAAATCTCATGAAACCACCGGCCGAGTCGTTACATCCTCCCTCTCTTAAACAAATGTTCATCCTCGAACAGGTCTAGAAACATATCTGGAGTCTCGAATAAATGAGAATATATGTCCCGTATCTCCCGCTTGGCCTCCCAGGTGGCATCCTCCACCGACTCTCCTCGCTACTGAACCTTCACTGAAGCTATATCCTTAGACCTCAGCTTTCTGACCCGACGACCCAAAATAACAACTGGCTCTACCTCATATGAAATATCACCCTCGAGCTGAACCGTGCTGAAGTCCAAAACATGAGACGGGTCACCAACATACTTCCAGAGCATCGAAACATGGAACACCGGATGAATACTCGATAAACTGGGAGGCATGTCAAGTCTTTAAGTCACCTCCCTAACCCTCTGAAGCACCTCAAAAGGCCCAATAAATCAGGGACTCAACTTTCCCCTCTTCCCGAACCTCATAACACCCTTCCTGGGTGATACCTTCAGCAGTACCTTCTACCCAATAATGAAAGACACATCTCGGACCTTCCGGTCCGTATAACTCTTCTGCCTAGGCTACACCGTGCGAAGCCGCTCCTGAATCAATTTTACCTTCCCCAACGCATTCTGAACCAGGTCTGTGCCCAATAGCCTAGCCTCGCCCGGCTCAAACCAACCAACCGGAGATATGCACCTTCTACCATGTAAAGCCTCAATACGAAGACATCTGGATACTCGAACGATAACTATTATTATATGCAAACTCCGCGAGTGGCATAAACTGGTCCCATGAACCCCCAAAACCAATGACACATGCACGCAAACTATCCTCCAAAATCTGAATAGTACGCTCCAACTAACCGTCGGTCTGAGGATGAAACGTTGTGCTCAACTTGACCTGAGTACCCAACTCTCTCTGTACGGCTCTCCAAAACTGAGATGTGAACTGAGAACCTCTGTCAGAAATGATTGAAACTGGAACCCCATGCAATCGGAAAATCTCCCTGATATAAATCTCAGCTAACCACTCCGAAGAGTAGGTAGTATCGACAGGAATGGAGTGCGCGTTATTGGTCAACCGATCCACAATAACCCATATAGCATCAAACCTCCTCGAAGTCCGTGGGAGCCTAACTACGAAGTCCATGGTGATCCGCTCCCACTTCCACTCCGGAATATCAAATATCTGAAGCAGTCCACCTAGCCTCTGGTGCTCATACTTGGCCTACTGACAGTTGAGACACCGAGCCGCAAGCTCAATGATATCTCTCTTCATCTGCCTCCACCAATAATGCTGTCTCAGATCTTGATACATCTTTGCGGCACCCGGATGGATGGAATATCGTGAACTATGGGCCTCAGCTAGAATCAAATCTAGAAGCCCATCCACATTGGGGACGCAAATCTGGCCCTACATCCTCATGACCCCATTATTACCAATAACCACATCCCTGGCATCACCATGACGAACCCTATCATGAAGAACAACCAAGTG
Organism: Nicotiana knightiana; assembly: GCA_005239525.1. Taxonomy (NCBI): domain Eukaryota; kingdom Viridiplantae; phylum Streptophyta; class Magnoliopsida; order Solanales; family Solanaceae; genus Nicotiana; species Nicotiana knightiana. The sequence goes on along the minus strand of ML376501.1, from coordinate 88,340 downwards.
TTGATCTTCATACTGGCGTGCTCTGATCTGATCATAAAGAGAAGTCCTGGAGGCTACACAAGCCAATACCCGTGGAGGCTCTAGTAGATCCAATCTCACCAACTAACCTGCTAAAGCCTGAACATCAAGTCCCGCTCTGCTACTAGAAGGTAGGCTAAACTCCCCAAACTCTGCGGTCTGCGACTCAGGGCATCTTCCACTACATTGGCCTTCCCCGGATGATATAAAATAGTGAGGTCACAATCCTTGAGAAGCTCCAACCACCTCCTTTGACACTAATTCAGACCCTTCTGCTTAAGCAGATGCTGCAAACTACCATGATCAGTGAAAATCTCACAATGCACTCTATACAAATAATGACGCCAAATCTTCAAGGTGTGAACAATAACTGCTAGCTCAAGATCATTCACTGGATAATTCTTCTCGTGCACCTTCAACTATCTAGACCAGCAACTTAACACCAGTAGCTATTTACTCTAAATTTCCTAAGTTCAAACCTCCGCCAACCATCCAAAATCAATCTTGAGCCCCTCGGGGCCTTAACCAAACATACCAACACACCCCATAGCATCATTCAAACTTATTTGAGCCTTTGAAACACCAAAAACAACAGAGAAACACAAAAATTACATCAAATTCAAAGCTATGAGCTTTGAAACTTCTAAATTTCGCCAATGATGCCGAAACCAACCAAAACACATCCGATTGACTTGAACATTTGCACACATCTCCAAAATGAAATTACGAACCTGCTCCAACTGTCGGAGTTCCATTCCGACCTCTATAGCCTATTTTCCACTGTCGACCCGAAATCGCTAAAAACTAGCTTTCGCCAATTCAAGCCTAATTCTACACCGGACATCAAAACTTCATTTCGAACACACTCCTAAGACCCAAATCACCTAGCGAAGCTATACGACACATAAAATCCGAATTCCGAGGTTGTTTACCAATAAGTCAACTCCTAATTTAACTTTTCAACTGTTAGGCTACTTTATGAGGCTAAGTGCCTCTGTTCTCTCCACGACCACTCCGAACCTAAACCAACCGACCCAACACGACATAAACTGGCTAAGCATATATGATAAAGCAGAGATGGGGGAAACAGGGCAAATCTCACGAAACCACCAGCCGAATCGTTACATCCTCCCTCTCTTAAACAGACGTTCGTCCTCGAATAGGTCTAGAAACATACCTGGAGTCTCGAATAAGTGAGGATATCTGTCCCGCATCTCCCGCTTGGCCTCCCAGGTGGAATCCTCCACCGACTCTCCTTTGCACTGAACCTTTGCTGAAGCTATATCCTTAGACCTCAGCTTTCTGACCCGACGACACAAAATAACAACTGGCTCTACCTCATATGACATATCACCCTCGAGCTGAACCGTGCTAAAGTCCAAAACATGAGACGGGTCACCAACATACTTCCGGAGCATCGAAACATGGAACACCGGATGAATACTCGATAAACTGGGAGGCATGTCAAGTTTGTACGCCACCTCCCCAACCCTCTGAAGCACCTCAAAAGGCCCAATAAATTGTGGAGTCAGCTTTCTCCTATTCCCGAACCTCATAACACCCTTCATAGGTGACACCTTCAGCAGTACCTTCTCCCCAATCATGAAAGACACATCTCGGACCCTCCGGTTCGCATAACTCTTCTGCCTAGATTGCACCGTGCGAAGCTGCTCCTGAATAAATTTTACCTTACCCAACGCATTCTTAACCAGGTCTGTGCCCAATAGCCTAGCCTCGCCAGGCTCAAACCAACCAACCGGATATCTGCACCTCTTACCATATACAGCCTCATACGAAGACATCTGGATGCTCGACTGATAACTATTATTATATGCAAACTCCGCGAGTGGCAGAAACTGGCCCCATGAACCCCCAAAATCAATAACACATGCACGCATCATATCCTCCAAAATTTGAATAGTACGCTCAAAATAACCGTCGATCTGAGGATGAAACGTTGTGCTCAACTCACCCTGAGTACCTAACTCTCTCTGTACGACTCTCCAAAACTGAGATGTGAACTGAGAACCTCTGTCAGAAATGATGGAAACTGGAACCCCATGCAATCGGAAAATCTCCCTGATATAAATCTCAACTAACCGCTCCGAAGAATAAGTAGTACCGACGGCAATGGAGTGCACGTTCTTGGTCAGTAGGTCTACAATAACCCATATAGCATCAAAACACCTCGAAGTCTGTGGGAGCCCGACTACGAAGTCCATGGCGATCCGCTCCCACTTCCACTCCGGAATATTAAATCTTTGAAGCAGTCCACCTGGCCTCTGGTTCTCAGACTTGACCTGCTGACAATTGAGACACCGAGCCGCAAGCTCAACGATATCTCTCTTCATCCGCCTCCACCAATAATGCTGTCTCAGATCCTGATACATCTTTTCGGCACCTGGATGGATGGAATACGGTGAACTATGGGCCTCAGCTAGAATCACATCTATAAGCCCATCCACATTGGGGACGCAAATCTGGCCCTGCATCCTCAAGACCCCATCATTACCAATAACCACATCCCTGGCATCACCACGACGAACCCTATCATGAAGAACAAACAAGTGTGGATCTTCATACTGGCGTGCTCTGATCTGATCATAAAGAGAAGTCCTGGAGGCTACACAAGCCAATACCCATGGAGGCTCTAGTAGATCCAATCTCACCAATTGACCTGCTAAAGCCTGAACATCATGTACCGGTGTGGTTCCATTCACCTTATTGTGGATATCACTGTTTAATTCCTTATAGTAAGGTTGATATCCTCGAACCTCGGGGTTGTGGTTGTTGTTAAGAGTGTTATCGGCCATTTTGTATGATCTTTTCTATGACAAAATAATCAAAGCATGTTAGTAAAAAAGGCAAGGATCAATTTAGTGGCACAGCTGTCTAGGCCCTATGGTGGGCGCCAAACTGTTTACCCCTAAAACAGTACAGTTGAATTTATACATGGTTTCTATACAAGTGAACTAATTTGATACTGAAAATTATAAAATATTCGGAGAACTATGCAATACGTAAATGTAGATGAAACAACATATATGACAATTCCATGATTAGGGCTTATAGGCACATCAATTATGAGATCCAAAACTGAGAAAGTAAAATTGTATTTCATCTTTGTATAGAATATAGTATGAGTTTTCCAGAAAATTCGTGTCCCTTACATTGATAACCGAGCTGACTATTTATAGTTGTGTTTAAGGAAGGAGGTCCTAGGAACCTGCCCTCCTTTAATGTCAATGATGAGGAGCATTGATGAAGATGTAACGGTGAACACAAATGCCAAATTCCCTGTAACGGGTCGTAACTCGTAATGCTACAGAATATAATTTCTTAAATACTATTGGACGCAGAGTATTTAATACACCTTTGTGAATGTTATCCCTTCCGGTGACAAGTGGAATAACTATGTTAGGTCTTTGGCCATCCCCGTCTTGGGTTCCACGTGTCCTCCCTTTAGATGACCACATATCGTATCATATTTTACCCCACACAGTAACCATTTAAAAATGAGTTCTATCTTAAGAGACACATTGAGTAAGACTTATTAATAATTCTTTTATTCTAAACCATAATGTTACCAACAACTCAACATAGTATGAGATAATGACTATACGCAAGTAAATTTACCGTAACAATCAATTTACCAAGTAATAACAGAGGCACATATTTGCACATTAGAGTAACATAATAAATCATGTAGAATGCATGACTCACAGAAAAAGGCACTATCGTTCCAATACTGGAGTAACAACGGTCAACCAAATATAATCAAATAGTAGTGAAATAATTTAACAAAAAACAAGAATCATTCAACCGATAAACCATTCCAACATATAACTCACCATGAAAATAACAATTTAGGATAACTTTACTGGCACAACAATTACAACATATCAATCTGCTGTGGCGTGCAACCCGATACCACACAATAATAACAAAATCCGTTGCGGCGTGCAACCCCAATTCCACCTGATACCATCCGTCCTTATCGCTGCAAATCATATCTTTTCGTATCATATCAATATCGTTACAAGCATGCAACCTGATACCAAAACTATAGGCATTAGACAAATAACTACAACCAACTATGGCATATCACAAAACCAAACGCAATAAAGAAGCTACACAAAAAGTTACAAACAGATGATAAAGTTACACGATAACTCTTAAAATCAAATGCAAAGTAACGACAATTCATAAAAAAAGACACGATTACAAGGAATCATATAACAATTAAGGCATGCAACATATAAGGCATGGATTCAACAAGTAATTATAATTAACAAATAAAACATATAAGAGTGAACTTGACAATAAAAGATTAATCATGTACTAACAACTTCAAATAAAGCATGTAAGATAAAATTCAACAATGAAAGAGGTAACATGTTGTAAAAAATATAATTAAATGCATGGAAGATGTCTAGAAGTCTACACCAGTCAAATACCACATACAAACCCGTGTACATACTCGTCACCTCGTATATATGTCTTCCACAAAATTCGAAGAGTACCATCAACCCAAAACCTTGAGGGTAGTTTCCCCCCACAATGTTAGGCAAGATACTTATCTCAAAGAAGCTCTATCAATACATTAAAAATACCTTCCCATGTAAAACAACATCCGGACGACTCGAATCTAGGAAAAATAACGTAATATCATAAATAAAAGTCAATTTTTGATAATAAAGCTTTGATTTTTAATGAAAACAAAAAAGTCAACCCAAAAAGTTAACCTCGGTCCCGCACCTCGGAATCCAACAAAACTCACAAATTCCGAATACCGATTATGATACGAGTCCAATCATACAAAAAACATTATATTTCAACCTCAAATCGACCTTCAAACCAACCATTTACGTTTTAGAAAGTTTTTACTGAAATCCTCAATTTCTCTAATTCCAATTATTAACCTAACATTAAAATAGAGGTTGGAATCATTAAATAATAACAAATTTGAGTAAAAAATACTTAGCCCAATCAAAGTAGTAAAGATGTCATGACCCTAAATCTTAAGACGACCGTGATGGCGCCTATTATGGGACTAGGCTAGCCAACAATTACATATTGACATAATATTTCATAATTTCATAAACTATTCCGATCATTCACAAAAAAAAGTTCTTTTGCTTAAGCAGTTTAAAACAACAAAAACGAATAAAACAGTTTATACACTATCCCAACACTTGGAGTCAACCATCATGAGCATCTACGAGTAGTACAAAATAACCCTACTGTCATAATACATCAAGACTCGGAATGAAGAACTAAATACAAAATAATAAAATGGGAAAAGAGATGATGTGAATGCTGAACAGCTACCTCGAAGTCCCCAATTCCGGCTCCACACGAAGGAAGAAAACTAACGCTCGGTACCAACACATGTGCACACAGGGGTGCAAAGAGTAATGTGAGTACGCCAACTCAGTAGTAAGGAAAATAAATAAAGTTTAAGTAGTAAGAAACACATAAGATCAAATCATCAATTCACAATTAGCACAACCTTTCTTTCCAATAGTGTATACATTAAATCAACATGCTGTAAAAGCCAACTTCATTAAAATCCTTTGAAAAATGTGTTTTCTAACAATTTCAGAAAAATACCCAAAGACTTTAATGTAAAATGAAATAAATCATAAATAGCCCCACGGACCAAAACATGTATCATAAATCGCCCCTCGGGCAAATCATCACTCATCATACCTCACAATCACTCAGTATCAGCCCCTCAGGCAACCTCAATGTCACTCATGCCTTCCAATCACTCGTCACTTGGCACTCGCACTCAGTAGGTACCTGCGCTCACTGGGGGTGTGTACATACTCCGGAGGAGCTCCTTCAGCCCAAGCCACCTCGTGGAATCTCATATCCTCACAATCAGGCCCTCGGCCTCACTCAGTCAGAAACTCTCAGTAAGCCACTCGGGGTATCAGTAAAACGGGGTACTCGACCAAAAACATCATTTTATATCTCAAAATAGTGTAAATAACACTGAGTTTCGAAAACAGTTAAACATAATATGACTGAATGTAAATCATAAGTCAACACAGTGATGAAACAACAGTAAAAGCCCCTAAGGGGTCTAAACAAGTCGGCGCAAAGCCCCAAACATGGCTTACATCTGAAATGTAGCAATAGTTTTAGAACACAATTTAACATATGATTTAGAGTAAATACGCAACTCAATAGTTGCGCGGAAAGGACCAAGTCCAATTCCAAAAAACATCAATGCACGCCACACACTCGTCATCCAGCATGTGCGCCACTCCGAAAATAGTGAGAAAATACGAAGTCCGTGGTTTCATACCGTCAGGACAAGATTTATAGTAATTACATACCTCAAACCGGCCCAAATACTAATCCGCGATGCTTTTACCTCTCGAATTGGCTCCCGATTCTTCGAATCTAACCAAAACCATATTAATATCATCAATATATGCTAAAGGATCAAAGCCCAATCGAACACTATAAATTTAACAAAAATTCCCGAAATTAGCGAAACCCGTCCGATGTCTCGGAATTCTATAAAAATTGCATCATAAGAATCCTCGTCTATACATAATAAGAACATCAAAATCAGACCGCAATAGCCCCTTCAATTACTCAATAAAAGTCCCAATTTCTCATGCCCTAACTTCCCCAAATTTGGGTTTAAATCCAACTAATTTCAAGTTTAATTACTATGAAAACAACATAGAATCGAGTTATGAAGTCAAAAATCTTACCTCCAAACGTTCCCTTTTGAATCCCTCTTTGAATCACTCTCAAGAGCTCCAATATCGTCCAACAATGTTGAGAACTGGGCTCAAACTCGCGAAAGTGGCATTTTAAAGCACACTGCCCAGGTCCCTCGTTTAACTCTAAGCGATAGCGGAATAGCCCACGCGATCGCGAAGCTTTGCCTTCCCAATTCACGCAATCGCGGCCCTTCCCACACGACCGCATATCACAAATCCTTCCACTCCTCACTAACTCACTCTCCTCTACGCGAATGCAACCTTGGCCACGCGTTCGCGTAGCAGAACATCACAGCCACACACGATCACGATCTGACCTCTGCGATCGCATAGAGAAAATTTCACCCCTGCACAACTTAGCCTACGTGATCGCGGATGCTTCTACACGATCTTGAAGAACAAAAATGCCTGCAACAGAAACCAACAAAACTGCTAACTCCCAAATCCAAAAATCGATCTGTTAACCACCCGAAAATCTTCCGAGGCCCTCGGGATATCAACCAATTATAACAACACATCCCATAACCTTATTCAAACTTAGTCGAGCCTTCGGAACACCAAAAACAATGCAAAAATATCAAATTCACCTCGGATTCAAGCATATGAACTTTGAAACTTCTAAATTTTGCCAAAGATGCCGAAACCATCCAAAACACGCCTGATTGACCTCAAATTTTGCACACACGTCCAAAATTACACGAAAAACTTGTTACAACTTTCGTAATTCCATTCCGACCTCGATAGCTAATTTTTCACTGCCGACCGAAAATCGCTAGAAACTCAATTTCGCCAATTCAAGCCTAATTCTACATCGGACATCAAAACCACATTCCGAACACACTCCCAAGTCCCAGATCACCTAACGAATCTATCCGAGTCATATAATCTGCATTCCGATGTCGTGTACATATAAGTCATCTCCCAGTTGACTTTTCAACTATTAAGCCAATTTAAGAGACTAAGTGTGTCAGTTCTCACCACGACCACTCCGAACCCGGGCCAACTGACCCAATACAACATAAATAGGCTAAGAAACATATGATAAAGCATAAATAGGGGAAAAGGGGTTAAAATTCTCGGAACAACCGGCCTGGTCATTACATCCTCCCCCTATTAAAGAAACGTTCGCACTCGAACGGGTCTAGAAACATACCTGGAGTCTCAAATAACTGAAGGTATGTGCTCCGCATCTCCAGCTAGGTCTCCCAGGTGGCATCCTCCACCGACTGTCCTCTCCACTGAACCTTCACTGAAGATATATCCTTAGACCTCAGCTTTCTGACCTGACGACCCAAAATAGCCACCGGATCTACCTCATATGACATATCACCCTCGAGCTGAACCATGCTGAAGTCTAAAACATAAGACGGGTCAGCAACATACTTCCGGAGCATCGAAACATGGAACACCGGATGAATACAACGATAATCTGGGTGGCAAGGAAAGTATGTAAGCCACCTCTCCAATCCTCTGCAACACCTCATAACACCCTTCCCCTCTTCCCGAACCCGAACTTCAAAACACCCTTCATGGGCGACACCTTCAGCAGAACCTTCTCCACAACCATGAAAGACACATCTCGGACCTTACCTAACAAATCCTGAACTAAGTATGTGCCCAATAGCCTAGCCTCGGCTTGCTCAAACAAACCAACCGAGAATCTACACCTCCTACCATATAAAGCTTCATACGAAGCCATTTGGATACTCGACTAATAACTATTATTATATGCAAACTACGCGAGTGGCAGAAACTGGTCCCCTGAACCCCCGAAGTCAATGACACACGCACGCAACATGTCTTGCAGAATCTGAATAGTACGCTCTGACTAGCCGTCGGTCTGAGGATGAAACATTGTGCTCAACTCAACTTGAGTACCTAACTCCCTCTACACGGCCCTCCAAAACTGAGATGTGAACTGGGTACCTATGTCAGAAATGATAGAAACTAGAACCCCATGCAATCAGACAATCTCCCTGATATAAATCTAAGCTAACTGCTCTGAAGAATAAGTAGTACCAACCAGAATGAAGTGTGCGGACTTGGTCAGCCGATCCACAATAACCTATATAGCATCAAACCTTCTCGAAGTCCGTGGAAGCCAATTACGAAGTCCATGGTTATTCGCTCCCACTTCCACTCCGGAATATCTAATCTCTGAAGAAATCCACCTGGTCTCTGGTGCTCATACTTGACCTGCTGACAGTTGAGACACCGAGCTACGAACTCAACAATATCCCTCTTCATCCGCCTCCACCAATAATGTTGTCTCAGATCTTGATACATCTTTGCGGCACCCGGATGGATGGAATACCGCGAACTATGGGCTTCAGCTAGAATCTAATCTCGATGTCCATCCACATTGGGCACGCAAATCCAGTCCTGTATCCTCATGACCTCATCATCACCAATAACCACATCCCTGGCATCACCGCGACGTACCCTGCCCTGAAGAACGAGCAAGTGTGGATCATCATACTGGTGTGCTCTAATCTGATCTAAAGAGAAGACCTGGAGGCTACACAAGCCAATACCCACAGGGGGCTCTGATAGATCCAATCTCACCAACTGACCCGCTAAAGCATGGACATCAAGCACTAAAGGTTGCTCTGGCGCTAGTAGGTAGGCTGGACTCCCCAAACTCTCTTCTCTGTGACTAAGGGCATTGGCCACTACATCGACCTTCCCCTTATGATAAAGAATAGAGAGTTCATAATCCTTGAGAAGCTCAAACCATCTCCTCTGACGCAAGATCCTTCTGCTTAAGCAGATGCTGCAAAATACGGTGATCAGTGAAAATCTCACAATGCACTCCAAACAAATAATGGCGCCAAATCTTGAAGGAGTTGACAATGGTTGCTAGCTGAAGATCATGGGCTGAATAGTTCATCTCGTGCACCTTCAATTGTGTGGTCGTGTAGGCACTCACCCTATCGTCCTGTATCAAAACTACTCCAAGGCCAACTCTCGAGGCATCACAGTAAACTGTATAAGAACCTGAACCCGTAGGAAAAACCAACACCGGAGCTGTAGCAAAGCTGACTTGAGCTACTAAAAGAACTTTTCACACTCCTCAGTCCACCTGAACTGAGCACCCTTCTGGGTTAGTCTGGTCATATGTGCTGCAATAGATGAAAATCACTCTACAAAATGGTGATAGTACCTTACCAAACCAAGGAAACTGCGGATCCCGATAGCTAATGACGGTCTAGGCCAACTTTGCACCGCCTCTATCTTCTTCGTATCAACCTCAATACTCTCATTGGACACTAAGTGCCCCAAGAACGCTATTGAATCAAGCCAGAACTCACACGTCAAAAATTTTGCATACAACTTCTTCTCCCTGAAGGTCTGAAGCACAACTCTCAAATGCTGCTCATGATCTTCCCGATACCGGGAATACACCAAGACGCCATCAATAAACATGATGACGAAAGAATCTAGATAAGGGTGGAATACACTGTGCATCAAGTGCATAAAGGCTGCTGGGGCATTGGTCAGCCCGAATGACATAACCAAGAACTCAGAATGACCATATATAGTCTTGAAGGGAGTCTTCGAGATGTCGGGCCCCTGAATCTTAACCTGATGATAGATAGAATGCATGTCAATATTGGAAAATACCCTGGCTCCCTGCAACTGATCAAACAAGTCTTCTATACAAGGTAAGGGATACCGGTTCTTCACCGTAACCCTGTCCAGCTATCGATAATCAATACACATGCGCATAAAACCATCCTTCTTCTTCACAAACAACACCGGTGCACCCAAAGGTGACTTTAGGCCGAATGAACCCCTTATCTAGGAGTTCCTGGTGCTATACGATAAGGTGGAATATAAATAGGTTGAGTGCCTGGCACCAGATCAGTTACAAAATCAATGTCCTTGTCAGGTGGCATGCCTGGCAGGTCTGCAGGAAACACGTCGAGAAAATCACGGACCACGGGAACCGAATCAATAGCGAGAGTCTCACCACTGACATCCCTCACTAAAGCCAAATATGATAAAAACCTCTTATCAACCATACGCTGAGCCTTCAGGTAAGAAGTCACCCTGGTAGGCACATACTCAGAATAACCTCTCCACTCAACCTTCGGAAATCCTGGCACAACTAAGGTCACGGTCTTAACGTGACAATCAAGAACAACATGACACGGAGATAGCCAATCCATGCCCAACATCACATCAAAATCAACATCCTAAGTAACAATTGGTCCACTCGGGTCTCCAAACTCCCAATAGCGATCACGCATGACCGATATACACGGTCCACAACAATAGTATCGCCCACTATAGTCGACACATGAACCGATGTAACTAGAGACTTACTGGGCATATCCAGAAAATGGGCAAAATATGATGAAGCATATGAACATGGCTGGAAGTTCATAGATACGATCCTGGCCTCCACCTGCACAACCTCCCCCTCTAGGGCGGGTAGTGAAGTAACTAGAGACGAATTCGAGGGCTGGACCCTCTGTAAAGAAGAACCACCAAAATATCGGGGACACTGTCTCCATATGTGCCCAAACACTCCGCACTCAAAACAACGCCGAAAGAAGAACGGCCCGGCTGAGAACTACGGGGACCATGCCCCGAAGATGCACCACTATAGGCTGGGCGGACTGGCTGAGGAAGCCTGAATGAACGGCCTCTACCATGATGAAACTGCCCCTGGAATGAGCACCACTAGAACCACCAAATCCACGAGGCCTCTTGGCCTCCCTCTCCTCCTGCTCTTGGTGGCGAATCGACTCAATATCTCGAGCAATATCAACAACCTGCTCGAATGTAGCACCTGATGCCTTATCCCTAGTCATCAAAAGGCGGAGCTGATAAGTTAGGCCATCCACGAACCTCCTAATCCTCTCCCTATCAATAGGGACCAACTCGGTGGCATGACGAGCCAACTATGGAAACCGCATCTCATACCGCATCCCTGATAGCCCCTCCTGACGCAGCTGCTCAAACTTCCTGTGATGCTCCTCCCTGTGGGACTGGAGTACATACTTCTCCAAGAAGATAAGGGAGAACTGCTGCCAAGTGAGGGTTGCTACGCCAACAGGCCTATGCGTATCGAAGGACTCCCACCAAGTAAAAGCAGCCCCAGAAAACTGAAAAAGTGGCAAACGAGACCCCACTTGTCTCTAGAATCCCAGCAGTACGAAGCATCCTCTGACAGTTATCCAGAAAACCCTGGGCATCCTCGCCCTCAGTGCCACTGAATGTCGGAAGCTTAAGCCTACTAAATCTTTCCAGCCTACGATGCTCATCATCTGGCATAGCTGGAATCACGAAGTCCTCAACTGGAGCAACCGGCTGGGCTGGAACTGCCCCTTGTGTCTTAAGGCCCTGAGTAACCTGCTAAGGTGTCCGGGCAACTAGAGTCTGACTGCCTCTCCCGACATGAGAAGTAGCAGCAGTAGAAGATGCAGCAACTGCCTAAGGCTAGTACACATTGTTAAGATCTGAGCCAAGGTCTCCTGAAGACCCGGAATAACAATAGGCACTACCGGTGCCTGAGCCTGTCTCGCTGGAATATCTGCAGCGGGAACCTGATCCTGAACGGTAGGTCGACCCCCTGGTACTGCTCCGGCTACTGCACGAGCTGGTCCCCTACCTCTACCACGGCCTCAACCTCTCGCTCGTCTAGCTGATGGTTGCTCACCCTGGTCGGTAGTGCGTGTCCTCACCATCTGTAAGAGAATGAAACAACAGAAGATTAAATTTCCAGAATCAACAAAATGGCACGACAGAATTCAAGAAAATTAGATTTTCCTAAGGGTTCTGTAGCCTCTCGAAGTTAATTACAGACGTCTCCATACCGACCCACAAGACTCTACTAAACCTTCTCATGACCGTTGAGTCCTATGCAACCTAGGCTCTGATACCAACTTGTCACGACCCGAAATCCTAAGCTGGCCGTGATAGCGCCTGTCATGGAACTAGGTTAGCCAACAATTACATACTGATAGAATATTCATAATTTCCAAAACTATTCCGATCTTTCACAAAAATAATTCTTTCACTTAAGCAGTTTAAAGCAACAAAATGAATAAAACAGTTTATACACTACCCCAAAACCTGGAGTCAACTGTCATGATCATCTACGATTAGTACAAAATAACCCTACTATCATAATACATCAAGACTCAGAACGAGGAAATAAATACAAAAAAAGAAAAGAGAAAAAGAGATGTTGTGGATGCTGAACAACTACCTCGAAGTCCCCAATTTTGGCTCCATACGAAGGAAGAAAACTAGCGTTCGGCACCAGCACCTGTATCTGCAGACAGGGGTGCATGGAGTAATGTGAGTAAGCCAACTCAGTAGTAATGAAAATAAATAAAGTCTAAGCAGTAAGAAACACATAAGATCAAATCATCAATTCACAATAAGCACAACCTTTCTTTCCAACGGTGTATACGTTAAATCGACATGCTTTAAAAGCCAACTTCAGTAAAATCCTTTGGAAAATGTGTTTGCCAACGACTTAAGAAAAATACCCAAAGAGTTTAATGTAAAATGAAATAAATTATAAATAACCCCTCGGGCCAAAACATGTATCATAAATTGCCCCTCGGGCAAATCATCACTCAGAATCAATCGCTCAACATACCTAACAATCACTCAGTATCAGCCCCTCGGGATGCCTCACTATCACTCATGCCTCCCAATCACTCTTCACTCGACACTCGCACTCAATAGGTACCTGCGCTAACTGGGGGTGTGTACAGACTCCGGAGGGGCTTCTTCATCCCAACCGCTAATATAGATCAACCTCGTGGCATCTCATATCCTCACAATCAGGCCTTCGGCCTCACTCAGTCAGAAACTATCAGTAAGCCACTCGGGCTATCATTAAAATGGGCTACTCGACCCAAAACATCATTTTATAATATAGTGTAAATAAGGCTGAGTTCCGAAGATAGTTAAACATAATATGACTGCTTGTAAATCATAAGTCAACACAGTGAGGAAACCACAGTAAAATTCCCTAAGGGTTCTAAACAAGTCGGCAAAAGGCTCCAAACATGGCTTACAACCCAAATAGTTTTAGAACATGATTTAACATATAATTTAGAGTAAATACGCAACTCAATAGTTGTCGCGAAAAGGACCAAGTCTAAATCCAAAAATAAATTAGTGCACACCACACACTCGTCATTCGGCATGTGCGCCACTCAAAAAAATAGTTAGAAATATGAAGTCTGGGGGTTTCATACCCTCAAGCCAAGATTTATAGTCATTACTTACCTCAAACCGGCCCAAAAACTAATCTGCGATGCTCTTGCCTCTCAAATCGGCTTCTGATTGCTCCGAATCTAGCCAAAACCATATTAATATCGTCAATATATGCTAGAGGAACAAATCCCAATCAAAAACTATCAATTTTAACCAAAATTCCTAAAATTGGACAAACCTGGCCACCGGGCCCACGTCTCAGAAATCTACAAAAATTGCATCACAAGAATCCTCGTCCTTTCCCATGTCTACACATACTAAGAATAGGAGCGTACGATTCAGATTTTGGAGGATATGCTACGTGCATGTGTCATTGATTTTGGGGGTTCATGGGACTAACTCCTGCCACTCCCGGAGTTTGCATATAATAATAGCTATCAGTCGAGTATCCAGATGGCTCCGTATGAGGCTTTATATGGTCGGAGGTGCAGATCTCTAGTTGGTTGGTTTGAGTCGAAAATGTTAATCTGGTTTTGGTTAGATCCGGAGCTTTGAGGAGCCAATTCGAGGGGCAAGCGCATCGCAGAGTCGCTTTTGGGCTGTTTTTAGGTAAGTAACGATTGTAACTCTAAACCTGAGAGTATGACACCCCGTTATTGATATTGTGTTGATAAGTGAGGTGAAACACACGCTAGGTGACGAGCGTGGGGGCGTGCACTGATAGGGATTGTGACTTGGTTCGTTCCGTAGCGATTATTAGGCCGCGTATTCGATTTGAAACCTTACGACATCCTATCTTTTAGAAGTTTATACTTGTTATGGTTGTGCGCTATGTTTGGGGCTTTGTGTCGACCTGTTTAGACCTCATGGGTACTTTTACACTATTCTATCAATATCCTGTTCGTAAATTGTGAACTCATTAACANGTGTTCATGGTACTTACTGAGTACGAGTGTTAAGTGAGAGCATGAGATACTGATAGTAGAGTCATGGGTGACTGAGAGGCTTGCCCAAAAGGCTTTATGTGAGTGATATTGTGCCCGCGGGGCTTATATTTCATGAAAATATTGTTTCACTCTTCTTTACACTAAGCCCCTGCTAATAAATGTTGGACAGATGTTTTCATACAAGATTTTTAAATGTAAACCGGAGTTTTATGGAGTATTCGGAATTGTATATTCCTGATTTGATTTGTTCATTTCCACTATTATTCACTATATGGATTTTCATGATTTAAATTGCTTGTCACTACTCAAGTTTTTAGTTACATTGATTACTTACAGAGTAGGCGTACTCACGTTACTCCCTGCACATGTGTGCAGATCCAGGTATCGGACCATCTCTCTAGTTGATTTCCGGACGAGCTTGGAGTTGTTCGACGATTGAGGTAGCTGCTCAGCGTCCCCAACTCACCTCCTTACCTTCCCTCAGATTATAGTTTTCTTGGGTCTTTTGTACCCCAGACTTTTGTTATAGCAAGTCACTATTGTACATTGTATTTTCCGTCTTAGATGCTCATGACAGTTGACTCTACATTTTGGGGAAGTATGTATTTGTTTTATCTCTTTATGATATTTTTAAAATCTGCTAAATTTTGGGGAGATTGTGGGATATATTGACAATCTGAAATGGTTGGCTAGACTAGTTCCATGATAGGCGCCATCACGGCCAGCTTAGGATTGGGGTCGTGATAAATATTTTCAATGTTATTTAACAGATTTGAGTCTGCTGACTATGTTGTTCACTGGTACATGAAAGAAACATACATGCAGACTTTTAGTTGTTACATACATCCACTAACCAACATGGAGATGTGGCCATCAACACAGAATCAAACTGTTGAGCCTCCTGTAGTTACCAAGAAACCTAGTAGACCTAATAAAAATAGAAAAAGGCTGAAGATGAACCTAAAAAGAAGTTTGGAAAGAGATCAAGGAAAGGGACACTNTAGAGGAACAAATCCCAATCAAAAACTATCAATTTTAACCAAAATTCCTAAAATTGGACAAACCTGGCCACCGGGCCCACGTCTCAGAAATCTACAAAAATTGCATCACAAGAATCCTCGTCCTTTCCCATGTCTACACATACTAAGAATAGGAGCGTACGATTCAGATTTTGGAGGATATGCTACGTGCATGTGTCATTGATTTTGGGGGTTCATGGGACTAACTCCTGCCACTCCCGGAGTTTGCATATAATAATAGCTATCAGTCGAGTATCCAGATGGCTCCGTATGAGGCTTTATATGGTCGGAGGTGCAGATCTCTAGTTGGTTGGTTTGAGTCGAAAATGTTAATCTGGTTTTGGTTAGATCCGGAGCTTTGAGGAGCCAATTCGAGGGGCAAGCGCATCGCAGAGTCGCTTTTGGGCTGTTTTTAGGTAAGTAACGATTGTAACTCTAAACCTGAGAGTATGACACCCCGTTATTGATATTGTGTTGATAAGTGAGGTGAAACACACGCTAGGTGACGAGCGTGGGGGCGTGCACTGATAGGGATTGTGACTTGGTTCGTTCCGTAGCGATTATTAGGCCGCGTATTCGATTTGAAACCTTACGACATCCTATCTTTTAGAAGTTTATACTTGTTATGGTTGTGCGCTATGTTTGGGGCTTTGTGTCGACCTGTTTAGACCTCATGGGTACTTTTACACTATTCTATCAATATCCTGTTCGTAAATTGTGAACTCATTAACAGTTTCCTACTTGTTGTTATTTTCACTGTTATCACACTGCTTTGAAAACTCTAAAAAGTATTTTGGGCGGAGTCCCGTAAGTCGAGATAAATTGCCCAAGTGGCTTGTGAGGGCTACTGAGTCAGGTCGAGAGCCGTGTATGTAAGGATAGTTATGGGACGGGCTGCACGCTGCAATAATATATGTTATATATGGACCGGGCTGCACACCACAAAAATATACATATTGGATCGGGTTGCACGCTGCAGCAGATATAGCGCTTGGGCTGAAGGAGACCCTCCAGGAGTCTGTACACCCCAAATAAGCGCAGTCGACTATTATATGGATCGGGTTGCACGCCGCAATATAAATATATGTTATANCATCTCTCTAGTTGATTTCCGGACGAGCTTGGAGTTGTTCGACGATTGAGGTAGCTGCTCAGCGTCCCCAACTCACCTCCTTACCTTCCCTCAGATTATAGTTTTCTTGGGTCTTTTGTACCCCAGACTTTTGTTATAGCAAGTCACTATTGTACATTGTATTTTCCGTCTTAGATGCTCATGACAGTTGACTCTACATTTTGGGGAAGTATGTATTTGTTTTATCTCTTTATGATATTTTTAAAATCTGCTAAATTTTGGGGAGATTGTGGGATATATTGACAATCTGAAATGGTTGGCTAGACTAGTTCCATGATAGGCGCCATCACGGCCAGCTTAGGATTGGGGTCGTGATAAATATTTTCAATGTTATTTAACAGATTTGAGTCTGCTGACTATGTTGTTCACTGGTACATGAAAGAAACATACATGCAGACTTTTAGTTGTTACATACATCCACTAACCAACATGGAGATGTGGCCATCAACACAGAATCAAACTGTTGAGCCTCCTGTAGTTACCAAGAAACCTAGTAGACCTAATAAAAATAGAAAAAGGCTGAAGATGAACCTAAAAAGAAGTTTGGAAAGAGATCAAGGAAAGGGACACTAATGACATGCTCTCATTGCAAGACAGTAGGCCATAACAAGAAGGGGTGTTCTATCCTGGTAATGCATTCAATTTGTTTCTTATTGTAACTTTTAATTTGGTTGTTTCTATAACTCATTTTATTTTTTTGGAAGTTTTCAGAAAGGACAAGGATTTGGAAAAACAGGAACCAGAAATGCTAGTGCTACTCAACCATCACAGGCTGCTCAAACAACAACTCAACAATCATCTCCTGCAGGTGATTCTCGAACAGTTTGGACCACAAATACCCAACCATCAGTTGTTGCAAGTGTATTTGTAAGTATTCATTTTGTACTTTAGTTAATCTAGATTAAGACCATGATTTTTAAATTACTAGATAGTATTTTATCTTACATAAGTATTATATCTAGTGTTGGAGGAAGGCCAAGAGCTAGTGGACTTCGAGCAACATGAAGAACTACTGGATTTGGTATTTTGTTTAGTGATTCAGGAACAGTGATATAAAGGGTAAGATCATTGAGGATTTGAATTTTTATTTAGATATTAGTTGTTTGGGTGGTAATTTGGCTTCCTATGCAGTGTGGCTCAAAAGATAGGATACATTTTGCTCCTACAAAAGTAGTGGATGTTGGGCAGACCAATATTGATATTGGATGTAGTGCACCTGAACTAAGGTGGCAAGGAAGAAATGCTATAACACAAAGGCAACTTCCACAACAGTTGAGGAAAAGGCAAACTCAAGCAATGCCTTAGCCAACATCAAGTCCATTCTTCATCTCACCCAAGCCAGTCTCCAAGTCCAAACTTGAGCCAATCTCAGCAAAACATCAACCAATCTCAACCTTGAAGATGACTGAATGTTTCTTTGGTTTTTGTGAAAACTTAAGTCTGTTAGTTGCAGAATATAATTTGTAGGTTAACTTACGTCTCTTAGTTGCAGAAATTTCCTTTTGGAACAATGCTTAAACTATTTATGCTACTGGACAACTTTCAATGCTAATTTTGTCAACCAAGAAGGCTGTTGGAACTTGGTTTCTTATATATATGTCCACTTGTTTATGACAAAATTACTTTTCTTTCTACAAAAAATGCATCATTCCTTTTGTCATTGGCATTGTACATAGGGTTATGAAGACACTGATTAGAGCTAACTAGACTAAAAATAAAATTCCAATTATTAGTGTTAATACAACAACTAAAGTTATAGTGATTTTCACCCTCTTCCTATGTTGTAGTCAATCTCTCTCTCTAATTCTAGATGACAGTCCTGAAATCACTTGCTTATAGTGATCTGGAAGAGGTGGGTTAAACCACCTAAAAAATTACAAGAATTGGCTTGGCAATAGTTTGAGCACCCATAAAACCTTCTTCCTGGATTTGTTGGCTTCCAAGTGATGCAAATATGACCTTAAACTCCACAATGACAAAATACAGGACTTTGAATCATTTTCACAGTGTGCAAAAAGAAAAAAAATTAATAAAGCTTAAGATTTTAAGAAATATGAAGGAATGAATCTTCAAATGTATATAATAAAGGGATAATGTGTTTTACATTGAAGGAATAAGAACCCACTTAAATAAGCCCCATTTTGGACCGTTGGGTATTGGGAAAGGGGCTCTCACGCTCCTAAACGTCGTAAGACTCACGCAGCAGGCTGACTAGAACCAACTAACGCCACATGGAATGGGTCAACGGTCAATTGTGTTTATTAGTTATGGGTTTCACGAGTTTGAGTGTTCAAATGGGAAACTCACAAGTTTGTGTATCGGCTTTCAAAAGCCATGCAAGTTTAAGTGGCCGGGAAGCCATTTAGCCTATCATTAATCAAGTTAGGATCATACTCGTTTCTAGGACTAAAAATCAGCAAACCGAGTTAGCATATTATCCTTTTGATAGTAGCTCCCCAATGATAACTTGGTTTAAGATTAAATTTTATTTCAGGTTCAGAGCATTGTCTAACTCAAACTGGATTTTAAATGAGTAATTTTCAGAAATCACTATTGTTTGGTATCTATTCACTTTCTATAGCTATCATATACATAATTACCTCCTATAGCTACTATTCAGTTGTTACGCTAGTATATTCGCGCCTAAAAATCATAGTAGTCCAGTTGTACGCGCATGTATTCACACGTATTCGCGTAATGTATTCATGAATACAACAACAAAAAGTGCCTAAAATCAAGACAGTCCAGTTGTACGCGCATGTAGTCACATGTATTCGGTTGCTGTATTCATGAGTACAATAATTAAAAGCTCCTAAAATCAAGGCAGTCTAGCTATACCTGATGTATTCACATGTATTTGTGTTGCTGTATTCATAAATAAAACAGTAAAAATACCTAAAATCAGGGCAGTCCGGTTGTATGCGCATGTATTGTATTCATTAATACGGTAACGACAATCACCTTAAAAATAGGTATGTCAAGTTGTCTAAGAGAGAGGAAAATTATAAATAGCGTATTTCATGCGTCAATGGTAGTATATACCATAAATACTTATTTGCTATAAAATATAAAATGTAGCTATAGAAAATAATAATTTAAGAAATTTTTAACTTATAATAGAGGGATTCTTTCAATCCTATACCATATATGAAACTACATTACAAAAAATGTCCATGTTTAACATATTACCCGCCATGGACATATTTTTCCTACAAAATATATACAACTCAATTAAAACAAAATCCTTTCAGCTGTAACAGTCCTTTTTTATGCGCGGGAATTTGGGATAGTAAAGGATTCTTGCGAGATTTTCTTCAACTCATTACTCGCCATTAATTAAGCTCGTTTCTCTCACAATTTTGGCACTCTGTTTTTTGGAACTACTCTATTTTCACTGTATATTCTGGTTTCACAAGCAAAATCAATTCAATTACCTACAGTTGTACTGAATCAAACGCAATAATGTCTAA
Source organism: Nicotiana knightiana (assembly GCA_005239525.1). NCBI lineage: Eukaryota > Viridiplantae > Streptophyta > Magnoliopsida > Solanales > Solanaceae > Nicotiana > Nicotiana knightiana. Next base: position 67,823 of record ML376501.1, on the reverse strand, counting down.
AATAGCTAGTATGCATCAGTTGAATGGGAATTGATAGCTTTGGGAGATACAGGAATTTTCATATCGATGGAATTGTAGTCAGCGAAGATGCAAGTTATAGCCAATTGAATTATACAATCACAGAGCATCTAATGATCGGTACACCTGAAAAAACAATCGAAATCAAATACGTTGTCAACGAACATTGTCCTCTGATATAAATTAGGAACGATATGGGAGTTCGAGTATATATGGAGACGAAAAAGGAAAACAAAACCTTAGGAATGTATCTGCTATGTATAACAGTGCGTGATTTCTGTTTTGAATTGAGTATCTCTAATTCGAACACAATTGCAGGTTTGATTTGTTATATCATTAGACAAATTTGTTTATATCTCAATGTTCTACAAATTTTCTACAATATTTCTACAAAAAAACTACATAACATGTGTAGATCAATATGAAGTATTAAAAATCATTTGTTCTACAATTTTTCTATAATATTTTTACAAAAAACTACATAACATGTGTAGATCAATATAAGTATTGAATTTCATTTGTTCTATAATTTTAATACAAAATATCAACAATATAGTTCATAATTGTATTTTGCTTTAATTGATTGCAGGTTCATCTGGAACAATGAAGTAATTGATATGTCAACATCTCCGGTGATAGTGAAATATGAAAGTATAATCATAACAAAAAATACACAAAGTGTTATTGAAGTATGCCAAGTATACAAAGACAAGCAAACAACTGCCACTGCAATGAAGCACAATTCTGTCATGGACAAGTTCCAATTTAGGGTGAAAAGATCTAGTGTTAGAAAGTAGGAATAGATCAATGGTCAAAAATCACGTTTTGTTTAATTTGTAGTTTATTATTTTTCTACGTCTTCAGCATTTGTGATATCTTTATATACAAATTGTAGATAGTTTATAGTGTTTTTGTATATGAATTGTTAAATATACAATGTTCATGCTTAAACAGCCTATTTTTTAATCTACATTTTTCATACCATTGTTCAAATTGTATTTATTCTATAGCTACTGCATGGTATGTGTTGGGAAAAATTGTGCATGCCACTTCAATACCACCAACATAAATAATTCAGCAATATTAAAGGTTCGAAAATTCAACAGCTTGCACACATGCTCCTTGATGGACAATACATACATACAATGCAAACCTACTCCCATGGTGGTAGCATGGTTATACCAAAATATGCTGATCCTAAGACAATATACATACCAAAAGACATACAAACTGATATGTTGTCTGAACATGGCGTGAACTTAACATACACGCAAGCTTGGAGGGAAAAGGAAAAGGGTTTGGAAGTTTTTAGAGGTCATCCTGCTAACTCCTACAGTCGATTGCCTAGTTATTTATATATTCTGGAGAAGGCTTATCCGGGGTCGGTAGTTAAATTGAAGAAGACCGATGATGACTATTTCCTTTATTCATTTGTTGGGATTAGTACATCAATCAATGGTTGGAAATATTGTAGGCCAGTTGTAGTAGTTGATGGGACCTTCTTGGAGTCAGCTTACAGGGGAATAATGCTAACGGCTAGCACTATGGATGCAGTAGATATTGTAGATTTATTGTAGATATATTATTGAAAATTTGTAGATTGTATGTATATTTCTTCCTCTACAGATTTATGATGGGAATTGAATTACTTTATGCCACATATGATAGGTAGCATATTACCACTTGCGTATGCTGTTGTTGATTCAGAAAATGATGCATCATGGAAGTGGTTTTTTGAGCAATTCAAACATGCATATGGTGCAAAATCAAATATGTGTGTTGTTTAGGATCAGAATGAGAGTATCTTGAAGGCAACATCTATTGTTTATCCCAGAATGCCACATTATTCTTGCATGTGTCATATTTGGACAAATATAAGGTCAAAGTTAAAGAAGGGTCATCTAAAGTTAAGCGAATTGTACTTTGCCACAGCGCGATCATACACTCTTGATGAATTTAATGAAAGAATGTCAAAGATTGAAGAGATTGACCCATGTGTTAAAGCATACTTATATGATATTGGCTATCGCAGATGGTCTCGAGTACATGCTACGGTGAACAGAAGTTGGACTATGACATCAAACATTGCAGAGTCATTGAATGCGCTAACAAGAGATGCAAGAGAGCTGCCGATAGTAGAACTATTAGAGTACATGAGGACTCATCTTGAACGTTGGACTAATGAAAAGTTATTGAAAGCAAAGGGTACATTCATATACCTAGGGAAAAAGTCAACAAAGAGTTGGAGGATAGTAGAACATTGTCGCAAAAGCTTAGACTAAGCTATATCCAATAACATCTGATCATTTATTCCATCAAAATAAAATAGTAACAGACATTGTAGAAAAATTGTAGAATCAATGTAGTTATTTTGTAGCTACATTGAAGATAATTTGTTATGTGTTTGTAATGTAATTGCAGGTGAGGGCTTCAACAAATCACATGCATACAGTGATAGATGGTGTGAAGCGCTATATTGTTTTTCTTAAAAAGAAGAGATGTAGTTGTGGACAACTCCAGCTTGATGAACTTCCTTGTGGACATGCTTTGGCTGCTTAATGCATAGGAATGAGTCTTATGAAAACTATTTTTTCTCCTTATTACATGATGGATATCCTATTAAATACTTATGAAATACCAGTAGACCCACTGCCTGATGAAAGCAAATGGAATGTGCCACAACATATAGCTAAAGAACTTGTAAATCCACCTACCGGGAAAAGACATCCAGGAAGACCTGAAAAATAAAGATACAAAATATATGATGAAATAAATGCAAAGAAGTACAATGTTTCATGTGGAAACTGCGGAATTGAAGGGTATAACAAAAAATCTTGCAAGAATGCTCCCAAGAAGAAATAAAATTTTATATATTAACATATTTTTTGATAAAAAGTGTCGATGAGATCATGAGAATTATAGTTGAGTGTAATAGTATAGGTTTTTCAACTCTTAATGTAGTTGGTTTGAATTTGTTTTGTTTATTTACTATTCCGTATTGAGTTCAGACTTTCATAACTTGATTAGATTATGAATGATTTGTATCTAAAATACACAATTGTTTAATTATCTTTAGCACAAAACATTAGTTATTAATGATTCTTACAATTTACCTACAAAACATCTACAAAATAACATAATCTTGAGTTGACAGAATGACTACATAATATTAGGTTGTAAAGGAGTTATATGATAAGAATAGTGAGATCAAGTACTAATAACTTTCAACAAGTGAAGATAAAAACAACACAATGTTTCCTATTGTTAGCACTAGTATCCTGGATAAAATAACGAAACATAGGGTAAAATAATTATAGCACAAATCTGCTACAGTTAAACTTCAACAAACTTGTTCATAAGTAAAAAAATTTCTACAATATTTCTACAAAACTAATTGCAACTAAACAATTTAACTACATTTGGCAACTAATTCTTCTTCTTCTGGACTTGTGTTCTCTCGTTCACAACTGGTGCACCTCTTTTCCTTGCTAATCTTCTAGTCACTTCGCTCTCACTAATTGCACCATTATCTTGCTTCTTCCTAGCGTAGTCCTATAGTAGCGCTCCATGGCGTTTACGATGTTGATCAATATCAGAAAGGTCATCTTTAGAAACTGATAAGTCTCCAATGCTAGCATACTCTGCAAAGAAAGCAAAGTATACACCACAGTCACTGCAAAAAGAAAAAAAGTGAAAATATTTAGCATATAGTGAACAAAAAAAACCGTTAAATAGATAGAATAAAAAGAACTTTTTTCATACAGTGATCTCTCTTTTTACTATGGTATCTCACTGACGAACCACTGAATTTCAATAGGGTCAGTAACACCTTTTTCAGTGTATGCCTTTGTGTTCTTGAAGTTGAGGTCTGAACGCTTTCCTTAGAAACTGGTGCATGGCAAGTAAAGGGGGATCATAACAGCGAACGCGGTGATGATAGATTCAACCATGGTGTGATTATGTGAAGAGACCATAGACTCATACACATAAAGAACTCTATCGGCAATGTTGTTTAGCTTGTAAATGGTATTAACAACTATATTTGATTTATGGTTCTAAAAATACATGATTTGTTCTAATACTAGTCGTTAGGTAAGGAAACGCTAAGTGTAAGTGATAGAGAAATGATAAGCAAACCAATACGGTCACAAGATAGAGGACCTCGAACTCGGTAGTACCGGACCTCGAGGGTATCCTTCGACAGTCGTTAATGAACAATAAGTGAAGAACAATAAATCCATAGGGTATTGTTGAGCACGTCTAGGCAAGAAAATCAGAGAATGTTCTATTGTATTGAATATTCATGTTTGTTACAAAATGACAGGGGTCCCCTGTATATAGGAGGGTGGAATTCCAACATAGTACATGTATAATATTGACAAGGAAATGCTACTGGTACAGTTGTATAAAGGCTCAGTACGGACTTGTACTATTCTTGCACACCTTGTCAGCTCTAACCACGTGCCCTTGGGAATTGGCCGTATATAGATAGTCCCTGTGTTTCTTAGAATGAAATGATAAGAAACGATTTAAATTCTTTGACTCTTCGATGTCCCCATCATGACATCAGTCACATGCGGTCTATGATTGTTGTGACAGAAAGGACGTGCAAGAGTCATGCCTGCATAATTCTCGAAAGGCTATAATTCGATAATGGCGGTTGGTCGTCCTTCACCTTATCCAATACATATAACTCACGCCTACAAATACCCCAATCCTTCATTCCCTGAACCTTTACTTTTCACAATATCTTCTGAGGTCTAACATCTCTTTCACTTGATTCCCTCTCGTGTTCATCTTTCAATCAACTTATTATTCTTCTTCTATGATTTTTGTAGCAAGAATGACAAAGAATTCAAAGACTGTTCCCCATAAGGGATAAACCTCTTAACCGTCATGCTCCTATATGAGCAAATCAATAGTGCTTTCTCGTATTGAGGAGTGCATCCCAGGACCTTGTGAATCCCAGGCTGAAAGGTCCTTCGATTTCAATGTCGATAAACCTTCTTCAAAATCGGGGCGATGCGAACCCATATCCCGATACATCATCCTGTTAACTGACACTGAGAAAGTGAAGGCTGTATGTCACTATCGGGAGGTGGTAGGTGGAGATCCCTTCTCGTGAGGAGGACATAACAACATATAAATCCAGTTTCCTCAGTGTGTATACATATCCTTTTACCCTATGTCCGGTAGAACCATCTTCACTGTTGATAGACCCTGTAATCCTCGATTTCTGTAGTCAATACCGGGTGACACTCGGTCAAATATATCAATAACATTTACCCTCGACAATCTAATTATGAGGTATAGCCCCCGACTTTATTGAGGCGTACTGATTAAGCTACAACGTCGGGCTTCGAAGGTCCTCCTCGCCAGTATCAACGAGGACTTGGACAGAGGGAGGATGAGCCGCTTTGTCCGAGTTAGGACCTCGGATCTGATCCCTGCTGATAGGATGCCATTCCCCGAGGAATTGAATATGAATTATAAGTGAACATGTTAATTGAGTATTTTTCCTTTCTTTAAGACCAACTTCTCTTCGAACTAACCTCCTTTGATGATGCAGCCATCGAGTGGTATCTTGCCGCGATCAAGGATCTCCCAGGCTGGGTTCATAGGCTTGATTTGAACTGCCCATATGCTAAGCGCGTGTGGAGCGATCTGGACAAGACCCGATGGGAGGACATAACCCTGGTGAGGTTTTACTTCTGGCATACTTGAACTCCCTGAAAAGGATATCCCTCGAATGTATTCTCACTTTTTTTGCGTGTATCTTGTGCTTATGTAGGCCTATGAGAGGCCATTTTGATGAGGGAACCCCAGCCCGGGGAAGCAGATATCCCAAAACCCATCGAGGAAAAGAAGAGAAAGGTAAAATCACCGACCGAGTCCCCAAATTTGAAGAAGGCTATTGTTTACAAGGCTAAGGTTGATTCCACGACCTTAACTCAAGAAGTGTCAGAGGGCCTTCGAGCCGAGGGCAAAGAGAGAGATGATCGCCCGCTAGTACTCAGGGAAGAGGAAGCACGATTGCTTCAATGATTGCTGAGTCGACGACTGTTGAGCCGAAAGCTTCTGAAAAAAGGTTGTCGGTGCTGCCCTACCTCGGGCTGAAGACATCCTCGAGGGTGGGTTAGATAATGTCCTTGAGTCGGTCGATGGCCAAAACATTTCCCGAGTCGAGGGGCATTCGGCAGCTGAACTCAAGGAGCCAAGCTCCGAAGCTACCCGCAGGCAAGAGGAGGCCCTGATCGATCTAGCCGGGTTTGTTAATATAGATGACTATCTGCCGGGTCCGACATTCTCTCCTGGGGAGATACGGGATGCCCGTAATATGAAGACCCCCGATACGTGGGCATCCCTCGGGGAAAAGGATGCGTTCAAGGGATACTCTGTCGGGGTCGAAGAAATCCCCGACCTTAATGTCTCGCTCATTTTGGACGAAGCCGATAAGATCTACAAACAGGTAATGTTTCGATGACTATGCCTTGAGTTTTGACCCTTATTTTTTTATTTCTTTCCTCTATGCTTTTAGGCCATAGTGCTTTATAATCAGGCCTTCGCTAAGCCTCAAGCTGAGTTGACCCACTATGAGGAGGAGTGTAGGAAGCTCTCATCAGAGACAGAGGAGTTCAGAGCTCTTTTTGCCAAAAAGGAGGAGGAACTGCACGACCTTCGAGCATGCTTGGAGATGGTATCTCGAGAATGGGCCGATCTCTACGAGAAGGTAATACAGTCTTCGTATGTTTTTCGTGCTTGTTCAACATTAGCATTTAATGTCTTAACTTTGTTTTTGCATCTTAAGCAAAAAGATGACCTGATGCAGGAGAGGCTTAGAGTCAAGGATACTGAGATCCTCGGGCTCTAGCAGAACATTGATGAGATGGCCTTCAAGCGAGATACTCTCCGAAAGAAGCTGACTTCGGCTGAGCATCATGTTCAAGATGTAAGGTAAGAAAGCAATAAGTATAATGATCTCCATGCTGAATCGGCGGTCGTGTTGTCCATGGCTAAGTTTGAAGCCGACGTACTTATATCCTCGTACCAAAAAGATGCCGCTTATGCCAATGCTCGAGCTAAGAGGATATCTGAAGAGGCCGAGCTCAAGCTGACTCGAGCCCTTGATCATGCTCGACTAAGATCTCGAAGACAGGCTCTCGAGGAAGCACACACGGGGGGCTTTGATCATTCTGTCGAGATCGGAAGAGTGAGGGCTCAAGAATAGGAGGTGGCATCTCTGCTTACTTCTGATGATGATGCGGCCAGTGTCTCAGAAGATGATGAAGATGAATATGAAGTTCCCGAAGGGGAGGAAGCCGCTGATGACCAGGAGGCCGAGGTCCAAACCGTTGAAGCCACTATTCCTGAGGGAACTCCATCCGATCAAGTGACCCGACGGTAGATTAGGCCTCTATTTGTTTCTCTTTTGTGTAATGGCTCCATTCGTTAGCTTTGTGAATATGTTTTGTTAACGTGTATTATATATGAAAGAAACTTTGCTTTTCGTCGCTTCCCATCTTTCCTCTGCTTTTTTGGAATAAATTCTTATGCTTGTCGTCGAGGTTTTGTAAGCTCGATTTTGCCTCATCGAGGTCTTATGATTTGTCCCCGAGCGAGATGACCTCGGCCTCCTATCGAGGGTATGCCCTTTTAGGGTTCTTATAAGTTCGATTTTATGTCCTTGGCCTCGATATCGGGGTTATGCCTTTTTAAGATTTTACAAGTGTGGTGTCGCCTCATTGAGGTCTTACAAATTGGCCCTTAGGCTCTTTAGATTGGGCTGATTCGACCTCTAGTATGGTTTTAGTTTTCCCCTATTTTGGCTAAAGACTTTTACAATTTTTGTTATGCCTTGGCATGTTTTGTGTTCGTCAGACTCTTCGATGGCTCGAACACGAACCTCGATTATAAGTCGATATGTGATGATAATTGAGTACCTTGTGAGGTTTTCTCGAAGGCTAATTTTTCAAAGTCTTGTCATTAAAGGCTGACTGTTTCGAAGCCTTTTCATTGTTCGAATCTGATATTATCGAAGCTCCTTTGCGTATGCCGAGGGTAGCCTGATTAACCGGTTCTTTTCGAAGTATTTTCGAAGTATTTGAAGGCCTTTAGTTTTATGGCGGCAGTAAGACGTCTCTGAGCCGCATTAAATTCGACCATAGACTTTTAATATGACCGTCATATTTATGTTCGGCCGTAGCATTTAGTCTCCGGGTGATATGAACTCGGCGTCTACATCGAGAGTATGCCTTTTTAGGGGTCTTACAAGTTCGAATATATAGCCTTGACCGTAATATTGGGGTTATGCCTTTTTATGGTCTTGCAAATTTGGGCATGCCTCGTTGAGGTCTTAAAGATTCGATGTTGCCTCAGTGAGGCCTTACGAGCTCGAATTTTCCTCATTGAGGTCTTACAGATTCGATGTTGCCTCACCGAGGTCTTACTAGCTTGAAGTTGCCTCGTTGAGGTCTTATGAGTTTGACTCTTTGATGAATCGATGAGCTGACTGTTGATGACAGTCCTCGAGTGCTCGAGAGTATTTGTCCCTTGAGCCATTTCATGAGAATAGTAAACTTATTTTGAGGCACAGAGTATTTTGATGAATAAGAATGTGTAATGACCTCGCTGGTCGTTCCGAGAGATTTACCCCGATTCCCCCATTTCTACATTTGTTATATATTGCTAAGCCTGTTTTTGATGTGTTGGGTCAGTTGGTTTGGGTTCGGAGTGGTTATGGTAAGAATTGAGGCATTTAGTCTCTTAAAGTATCCTAATAGTTGAGAAAGCCAACTGAGAGTTGACATATTGGTAAATGACCTCGGAATGCGGATTGTATGGCTCGGATAGCTTTGTTAACTGATTTGGGACTTAGGAGTGTGTTCAGCATATTTTTGTGATTTCCGGTGTAGAATTAGGCTTCAATTGGCGAAAGTTAGTTTTTGGCGATTTTCGGTCGGCAGTGAAAAATAGACTATAGGGGAAGTTGGAACAGGTCCGTTATGTCATTTTGAGTATGTGTGCAAAATTTCAGGTCACTCGGAGATGTTTTGGTTGGTTTCGGTGTAGTTTGCAAAATTTGGAAGTTTCAAAGTTCATAGGCTTGAATTTGATGTAATTTTTCTATTTTCGTATTATTTTTGGTGTTTCGAAGGCTCGGCTAAGTTGGAATAATGTTATGGGGTGTGTTGGTATGATTGGTTGGGGTCCCGAGGGGTTCGGGATTGATTTGGGATGGTTAGAGCGGTTTTGAACTTGGAAAATTTGCAGCAAAAGCTATTGGTGTATGTTCTGGTGGTGACCGCACCTGTGGTAGGGCAGGCGCAGGTGCGATGGGCCATGTGTAGGTGTGACAAAGGCTAGGCAGGGGAATTTTTGCAGGTGCGAAGTTTTAGCCGCACTGCGATGCCGCAGGTGCGGAGGATTGGCCACAAGTGCAGGATTTGGTCCGTTAAGTGGGATTCCCCAGGTGCGCACCTGGGACCACAGGTGCGGAAATGCTGGCAGAAATAGTATAAAAAGGACCTCCGTGAAAATTCTATCATTCTCAGCATTTTTTCATGCGGGAGGAGTTCGTTGAAGGCAATTTGAAGAAAGGAACTCGTGATTCTTCAGTAAAGGTATGTTCTCTGGTTACTAACATCGTTTCTATTCTATTTTGTTCGGATTTGGCTTGAAAATTGAAGGATTCAAGTAGGAAAAGGTTGGGAAGAAGGGGTGGAGAATTGGAATTTCTTTTGAGGTTTTGGGTAGGCAATTGCGATCCGATTGTGATGATTTTGGTATGAGTAGAATCGTGGGAGGACGAGGTTTCTAGTGATGTAAAAATTATCAAATTTCGAGACGTGGGCCCGGGTCTTGGGTTTGGCCGAATTTCGAGATTCTTGTGTAATTTTGATAGTTTTCGATTGGGTTGTGTTCCTTGGTTATATATTGATGATGTTAAACTGGTTTTGGCTAGATTCGGAGCAATCAGAAGACAATTTGAGGGGCAAGAGCATTGCGGACTAGTTTTGTGGCCCGGTAGAGGTAAGTAATGGTTATAAATCTTGTCCTAAAGGTATGGAACCCCGGACTACATATTTCTCACTAATTTTAGAAAGGCGCACATGTCGGATGACGAGTATCTGGCGCATACTGATTTTTGGATTGGACTAGGTCTTCTCCGCGGCAACTAATGTGTTGCATATTTTACTCAAAACCTTATGTTAAATTATGTTCTAAATATTTTTTAAATATTTGGGCTATAAGCCGTGTTTGGGGCCTCGTGTCGATCTGTTTAGACCCTTGGGGGATTTTTACTGCTGTTTTTCCTCACTATTTGTTGATGATTTCCCTCAGCCTCGTTGTGCATACTATTTTTTGAAACTCAGCCTGATTTACACTACATGGGATTTAAAATGATGTTTTGGGTCGAGTACCCTATTTTTACTGATTCACCCGAGGGGCCTTTTGAGTAGTTCTGCTGAGTGTAGCTGAGGGCCAAGAGTGATGGTGAGGTGCTGAGTGATATTAATGCTTGGGCTGAAGGAGCCCCTCCGGGGTCTGTACGCACCCCTAGTGAGCGCACCGAGTGCCGAGTGACGAGTGATGTGGAGGCATGAGTGACTGTGAGGTGCTGAGTGATGGTGAGGTGATGAGTGACTTTGAGGCATGCCCGAGGTGCTGATTATGATACATGTTTTTGCCTGAGGGGATACTTATGATTTTACTACATTCATTTTCATACAAAATATTTCGGTTTGAAGTGTTCAAAAATGTGCATTCTTTAAAAGACCTTTTTCTGAAGTTTGTTTGAAGGCATGATGATTTTGTATATCTATGTTTATATTATTGGAAAGTAAGGTTGTGTATATTGTGATTTGATGGCATTGATTTTGGTGTGTTTCCTTACTTCTTAGACTTAATTTATTTTCATTACTACTGGGTTGGCGTACTGACATTACTCCCTGGACCTCTGTGTGTAGATTCAGGTGCATATATAGAGCCTTAGCCATTCATTCCGCGCGGATCCGGATTTGCGGGATATAGAGGTAGATGTTCAGCGTCCGCAGCATCTCTGTTTTTCCTTTCTTGTTGTATCCAGCTTTCATTCGGAGGTTTTGTGTTATAATAGCATATTTTGGCATATTCCTCTAGATGCCCATGACTTGTTGGCTCCGGGTTTTGGGGTTGGTGGCGCTGTATATTGGCCTATTATATTCAGTAATTTCTGTATATTTTTTTATGAAATGCTTGAAACTTTATTGGGATTTTTAAAGAAACTGCAAACATGCGGTAGTTGGCTAGCCTAGTTCCATTACAACATTGGTATGTCGAGGCCTTCTTCGGCATAACTTGCTTTCTTTGAATGGGTAACCTCTAAGGGTGATGCCCCCCAGTATTCGAGATTGATTCAAAAGAAGCCTTGAATATTTGTTGAGTTTTCCTTAGGTAGCATATAGGTGTTGCCTCGTTAAAAACCTTGCCCATTAAATCCATTTGGGATAAAACCTGATCTAAGGGAAAAAGAGTGCAATGCATGCTTTAAAACCTAAGGTATTCGAGTTGACAGATGCCCCGATTTCTCAATCGAACATATGCAAAAGGTCAGTGTGGAACATACGAATGAAAAGGGAGAAGGTTATACCTTAGCAATAATAGCATTTGAGCATTGATAATGTTCCAATTGCTTGGCAGTTGCTCGCCTTCCATGGTGCTAAGTTTGTAGGATCCTGTGCCTACTACTCTGAGGACGCGGTACGGTCCTTCCCAGCTAGGGCCTAGTTTCCCTTCATTTGGGTTTTGAGTGTTGAGGGTGACTTTCCTTAGAACTAAGTCCTGCACCCCAAAGTATTGGAGGTTTGTTCTTCTGTTGTAGTATCTTTAGATCCTTTGCTTTTGAGCGGCCATTCGTACTATAGCGGCTTCGCGCTTTTCATCCAGTAACTCGAGGGCGGTGTTCATGCCCGCGTTGTTTGAGTCCTCGGAAGCGTGTTGGAATCTGGCACTTGGTTCTCTAACTTCGACCGATATCAATGCCTCAGACCCAAATACCAAAGAGAACAGGGTCTCTCCTGTGGTTGACTTTGAAGTTGTTCGATATGCCCATAGTACTTCAAGCAGCACTTCTCTCCATTTTCCTTTTTGCATTCTCTAACCTCTTCTTTATATTTTGAATGATAGTTTTGTTTGTGGACTCGGCTTGACCGTTTGCATTTTGGTGGTAGGGCGTTGATAGTATCCTTTTGATTTTATGATCCTCGAGGAACTCCATCACTTTGATGCCGATGAACTGCTTCCCATTGTCATATGTAATCTCGGAGGGAATCCCGAATCGGCATATGAGGTGGTCTCATATGAAGTCGACGACTTCCTTTTCTCTTATATTCTCGAAAGCCTACGCTTCTGCCAATTTTTAGAAGTAGTCAGTCATAAATAAGATAAATCTAGCTTTACCTAGCGCCGTTGGTAGGGGACTGACGATGTCCATTCCCTATTTCATGAATGGCCATGGGGACAGAACCAAGTGTAGTTGTTCACCAGGTTGATGAATCATCGGTGCAAATCTTTGGCATTTTTCACATCTTCGAACAAATTCCTTGGTGTCTTTTTCCATGCTATCCCAGTAGTATCCTGCTCTGATTACCTTTCGAACCAAGGAGTTGGCTCCGAAGTGGTTGCCGCAAGAGACTTGGTGGCTTTCTCATAGCACATAGTCGGTGTCCCTGGCCCCAAGCGTACTGCTAGTGGCCCGTCGAAGGTCCTTATGTATAGTGTTCCATTCTCGTCGAGTGAAAATCGGGCTGCCTTAGCTCGAATGGCCCTCGACTCCTTTGGATCTGTGGGGAGCTTCCCATGTTTGAAGTAGTCAATGTACTTGTTCCTCTAATCCCATTTTACTCTCATTGAGTTGACTTCGGCATGGCCTTCTTCCGTCACTGATTTGGATAGTTGCACAACAATCCCCGGGAGTATGTCATCTTCCTCGACAGACGATCCTAAGTTTGCGAGTGCATCTGCCTCGCTATTTTGTTCTTGAGGTACGTGGATCAGGGTCCATTCTTTGAATCAATGCAACGTAACTTGAAGCTTGTCTAAGTATATTTGCATCCTATCCTCTCGAGCTTCGAAACTTCCATTCATTTGGTTTACAATTAGAAGAGAGTCACATTTCGCTTCGATGACCTCTGCCCCTAAGCCTTTGGCCAGTTCGAGACCGGCAATCATAGCCTCATACTCGGCCTCATTGTTAGTCAACTTTTATGTTTTTATAGATTGTCTAACTGTGCCACCCGTAGGTGGTTTTAGAACTACGCCAAGCCCGGACCCTTAACGTTTGAGGCACCGTCAGTAAAAAGGGTCCACACACCCGATGACGTTCCCGCCTTCAACAAGAGTTCTTTCTCTACCTCAAGCACGAGTTCAGGCGTAAAATCGGCCACGAAGTCTGCCAAAATTGAGACTTTGTTCCAATCCGGGGTTGGTAATCGATGTCGTACCCCCTAGGTCGATGGCCCATTTGTCCAATCGGCACGATAATTCGGGCTTACGCAAAATGTTTCGAAGAGGGTACGTAGTTAAAACACATACGATGGCATTGAAGATAAGGTTTTAGTTTATGAGATGCACTTATTAACGCAAGAGATAATTTTTCTAAGTGTGGATACCTAGTTTCAGCATCTCCTAGGGTCCAAATTATGTAGTAGACAGGGAATTGCATACCTTGTTCTTCTCTAACCAACACACCATTTACCGCTACTTCGGACATGGCCAAATATAAGTATAGTGTTTTGTCCTCCTTTAGGGTATGGAGATGGGGTGGGCTCGAGAGATGCTTCTTTGATTCTTCCAAGGTGTGTTGGCATCCCGTGTTCCACTCGAAATTGCCTTTCTTCTTGAGTAGGTAGAAGAATCGGTGGCTCTAATCTGATGACCTCAAGATGACTCGGCCTAGGGCCGCTATCCGTCCGGTCAGCCGTTGTACTGTTTTCACGTTTTTGACCATATTGATTTCCTCAATGGTCTGGATTTTGTCAGGATTGATCTCGATTCCCCAGTTCGACACCATGAATCCCAAAAAAATTTCCCGATCCGACTCCGAAGGCGCACTTCTCGGGGTTGAGCTTCATGTTGTTTCTTTTTAAGGATGTCGAATGTTTCCTGCAAATGAGTCAAATGGTCCTCTACGCGCAGGGACTTAACTAGCATGTTGTCACTGTAAACTTCCATAGATTTGCCTATTTGATGCTTGAACATCTTATTAACTAGACGTTGATATGTGGCTCCCGCATTTTTTAGCCCGAATGGCATGACATTATAACAATATATACCATACTTCATGATGAACAAATTCTTTTCCTGGTCAACCGGGTTCATTTGGATTTGATTGTACTCGGTAGGCATTGAGAAATGTAAGGATCTCCTGGCCGGCCGTGGCATCGATCAAGCGATTGATGTTGGGCAATGTGAATGAGTCCTTAGGGAATGCTTTGTTTAGGTCTTTGTAATCCACGAACATTCTTAATTTATTTCCTTTTTTTGGGACTACTACTACATTAGCTAACCCTTCTGGATATTTCATCGCCCTAATGGATCCTATTTTGAGGAGTTTTGTTGCCTCATCTTTGATAAGTGCATGTTTTACCTCGGACTTAGGATTGATCAAGCTCTTTGACTGTTGTCTTCCCCACCCTTGATCAACTGCTTATTGATCACCCATTCCTCAGTTTCAACGGAGGGTATAGACTGCGGTTGTTATTTGGCTATCTGCCCGTTCCTCGGGATCAACTATTTGTTTTTGGACTTCTCCAAGGCGGAAGGTTTCAACGCCGGTGCCACATCATGTACTACAAACATCTCATTTGCTACATGTTGGTCTCCCTAAACTGTTTTTACACCATCCTTTGTTGGGAACTTTATCATTTGATGAAGAGTTGATGGCACCGCCTTCATACTATTGATCCATGGCCTCCCAGGTAGGTCATTGTATCTCATGTCACCTTCGATGACATGGAACTTAGTATCTTGAATCTTACCGACCACATTGACTGGGAGGATGATTTCCACCTTCGTTGTCTCACTCGCCATATTGAATCCGTTCAGGACTCGAAAGGCGGGCAAGATTTGGTCGAAAAGCCCGAGCTGCTCCACAACCCTCGACCTGATTATGTTGGTCGAGCTACCTGGACCCAAGAGCACACATTTAATTTGAAACTTATTTAAAAGGAAATAAATTACCAAAGCATCATTATGAGTCTGAGATAAGGCCTCGATGTCTTCCTCGTTGGATATGAGGGTATCCTCAGGTAAATAGTCCCGAGTACGCCTTTTCCTCGTGATGGATACTTTTGTTCTCTTGAACGTGGGACTTTGTGGGACGTGGACCCCTCCAATGATCATGTGAACGGTATGTTGTTGCTCCTATGGTTCATTTTTTATATTGGCATCACTTTCTCGAAAGTGAGTTTTGGCCCGGTCGCTGAGGAACTCTCGAAGATGCCCTTCGTTGAACAATCAGGCTACCTCCTCTCGAAGCTGTCTACAGCCCTCGGTCCTGTTCCCATGAGCTCCATAGTATTTGCACATTATGTTGGGGTTCCTTTGGGAAGGATCTGATTGTATGGGCTTCGGCCACCTAGTGTCTTCAATCTTGCCTATGGCTGACACGATGTCTGAAGTGTCAATGTTGAAGTTGTACTCTATCAATCAAGGTGCGTCATCCACTGATCTCGAATGCCTATTGAACCCTTCTTTGCTCATGAGTCCCCGGGAGCTTTGGCCTCGATCCATTCTTTGACCATTTCGAAGTATATTAGGCGTGAAGCATTTCTTTGATCTTCGACATATGGTTGATACCTTTCCTTGCTTGGCCCCAACTCCCTTTCTACAATCCTTGGTTCTTTTGCTAAAAGACTGTTGGGATATACTGAACCCCATCGGGCTCCCAATTCGTCGTCCTCGACCCTAATTTTTGATTGGTACCTGTTGTGGACGTCCGCCCAAGTTACGGCGGGATATTCAATCAAATTTTGCTTCAGTTGCTTTGAAGCTATCGAGCTTCGTTCGTTCAAGCCCAGAGTGAAGGCATGGACTGCCCTGTCATCGAAGACTGGTGGTAATTCCATTCGCTCCATCTGAAAGTGATATACGAACTCCCTTAACATATCGTTCTCCCTTTGTTTAATTTTGAAGACATCGAACTTTCTTGTACAAATTCATACCTGTATTCTCTTCATAAATTGCTCCTTCAAAATGAGAATATAAATCAACACGTGCAGGAAGATTCTCATTAATTTCCATGTCATTCACATGCCCTGTATCTAAGAAATTCACTTGAATTATAATGCATATTAATTGACACAATTTTAGGCAATATGTAGGTATATTATAGACATCTGCATAGATCTGTAAATCTGTGTAAATATACTGTAGGAATAATGTACATATATTGTAGATATAACGTAGATAAATTGTAGATATATTGTAGATATAATGTAGATATATTGCATATATTTTGTAGATATAATGTATGTATTTTGTATATACCTGTTTTACTGCTGCTGGCATGGACATGTTTTTCACTACTGCACTGAAAATGTTGATTGTTATTTTCTTCTGATTGCTCAGCATTTTTTATAGAACTCCCAGCAAACTGCAGGCTTTCAATTTGTTAGTATATATACTTTATGAACGACAATATAAATTTAGAGGTGATAAAAATAGTTCTGTTAAATGAATATATTTCAAATATTACCTTGGCATCAATGTTATCCTTTTTATTCTTTATCGCCTGCAAAACAGCCTTGATTGAGTCATTGAGTTGCAGTTGAATGCTACCTAGTTCTTTAAAAACATCTTTCTTGAAAGATCCAAGATCTAAACCAACCTACATATTAAAATATAGAGAGTTAACGAAAATATTGGCTTAACATAAATTAAAGAAACCATACAAGATTATATATATATGTTACCTGGTCAACATATTTTTTTAATTTGTTTCAGAATAGCATTCTTGTCCTCTATTCTAATTGACTGCTTGTGTCCCAAGGGAGAAGCAGCGTCTTTCGGATCCTCGAATTTGGGTTCAACTTCTTCAAGTACGTATTCAACTTTATCAGGCAAAGACATTCTAGAAAGCTCTTCAGGTGCTTCAGTTATGTTCGTGAACTGAGTGAAAAAAATAAATGATCTTGACTAAGGTATAATGTGTATAAAAGTTGTAGATAATTTGTATTAAATTGTCTATTCATAAGTAAAAACCATTTACCTTGATCCATTCAGGTTTGATCATTCTATCTTCAATTGCAGATAACCATATCTTGTCCTTACTAGCTGACCAGTTAAGTATGCGAGTGATGGAATTAGCAACCCCTGTAGATAAGTGTTTACGGTAGAGCAACACTCATACAACCATATTTGCATAGCTAGTGGGAATCTTCGAATGAGATAAAAATGATTAGAATGATTGAGGTTGTGTCTAACGAACTGAAGCAACTGTTTGTAAGAATAACTACCCCATGTGTTGTTCTCATAATGTCTCGAGTCCACCAAGTAAAACATAAAATGATCTACCAACACTGCATTGTCTTTGTCTGAAGGATAGAGGAAGAATTCTATGAGATAAATAATACACAACTTGGCTGCATCATCGCCGTTCACCCAACTTTTGCTGGTTACAATTTGTTTTAAGTATGACTTCTCAACTTTTTGCTTGTTTGGAAAATAACTCCTCATTATTTTACTGTCATACGCAGGTGTGTAACCAAAGTCTGTCACTTCCGTAAAACATCTCAGACCACTTACCAAGGCAAACTCTCTCAAGCCAAAAATCCAACCTCTAACTCTTTATCTCTGGTGAAAATTAGCCAGCACCAGATGCATTCAATTCATACTTCATTAGCAGATGAATAACTTAATTTGCATACATATTCTGGGCAATGAAAGCATAAAACCAAAACATGTCTTTTTGAAAAGCTTTAAACTATTTGCAGGCAATAAATCTTTGATTTGGCCAGGAATACTGTGGTCGGATAATGTTTGAAACCTAACCACCCCATAATCAACATTATGAGGTAAAAAAAAAAGGTCAATTATGCACCAAAAGTAAAAAAGTTCATATTAATACAATTCTCAACCCTAAAAAACAAAATATCTACATTTGTAATACAATATTTCTACAATTACATAACAAAGTTAAAAAATAGGAAACAGAATAACTACAATTTTTTTTACAAAATTGCTACAATTTTAAAACATAGTCAGAACAAGGCAAGCATTTATTTAACAAATATATCTACAATCAGGAATTATAAATCTACAACTAATCTATACAATATAGACAAAATTTTTACAAACTACAAAAATACAAATTATATAGTCTCTTAAGAATCAGAACAAAAAAAAAGTTCTTTTGAAACTAATAAATTCTTACCTTCACTAATGATTGTTGGGGAACAGTTTTAGGAGATTTTAGAACTTTCTTGTTTTTTAAAGCTTTTACATTAGGAGACGCTCTAAATTTTTTTGCAACTTTAATGACAGGTTCTTCTTCGACGAAATCAACATTGAAATAAATCTCTTTGCCTTTCCTTTTCACAGATTTGACAGGCCTCAGCGATTCACTAGCATCAATATCATGCTTTTGCTTTGTTCGAGCTTCTTGCCTAGCTTCACGAGGGGAAAGCCTGGGCTTGTTCTCTTCTTTTCCATGAGCTGATTTTGAATCCTTTTTGGGTGAATTTGCGGAGAAAACACCCAAATCAAATGAAGGAACATTTGCTCCTTTATCTTTTGTTAGGGTTGTTCTTTGACGATATCTTCTTCTTTATTGAAAATCATGCTAATCAGAGACGTTAATGGAGGTAGGAACTTTGAAGAAAAGTAAGGATTTTGTCGTGTTTTTGAAGAATAGTTGCAGGAACTTGAGTAGGGAGGGTAATGTAGTTTCCTATAGTGTATAAAAATGTAAAAATTCCTATAATAAATAGGATATATACCTTTTCTATAGGAGGTAAAAAAAAATTTAATTGACTCAAATAAATTGTTCTCTTTTACACAGTTTTTTAATATTATTTAGAGCATTAAGACAAGTTCAGCATAAACTGATTTTGGAAATATCAGCTTAAACCAGAATCCGAGATGGGCTTCCACTCACCCAAAAATAATTTTCAGACTGCCATATGTGGATTGCCAAATTCGTTACATATATTTTCAAACAACAAAGAATTGGGTATGGCCCAGTTTATTTTCGAAAAATATTTCAAACAGCAACTAGGCCTGGCCCAAATGAATTTTAGGAGGGACAACACAAAAATGAAATGGAATTTGGCCCAACCAACTTTAATGTAAAATACGCTGTTTCATAACAAAATTTTAATGATGCTCCAAGTATGATGGTCCAATAAATAATTACAAGACAAATAAAGGGATATTTAATTTATAATGTTCACACCTTTTAAAAACTCATACACATGTCAAACAATTTTATCAGCTTCTTCTAATTCTCTATTTACATTCTTTTTTTTTTCTCTCTCTCTTTCACTTATATTTAAATAGGGCATATTATTTTACATACATTCTAAAATTATTCATCTATGTTTTAATTAATTACTTTTGCTAAGAAGGATACTTATATTAGAAATTAAGTAACGTAACACTTATAGTTATTATAAGACAAAACTGTTCGAGCGTTCAAGTCTTCAGAACAGTCCTTAATCACTAACCTTTTACTTACATATCGTTCGAATAAACTCTATTACATTTTCTCAATTTTTAGTAACTTTAGCCTATATATATAGGACTTTAACACACATATCTTTAAAAAATTTAGACTTTGACTTTATTTTTTAAATTTATAAATAAAATAATTTAGTGACAAATAATCACCCTTCATCAATTAGGCAAAATTTAAGGAACTATCTTTAGATAGATTTTAAGGGATGCCTCACACTTTCTCCTTAAAATAACATAAACGGTTACCTAAAATCTTATGGGTTTAGCAGACTAAGGAGTTATATATATATATATATATTTAAATGACTTATAGGTACCCTAATTGTAATGACCCGACCGGTCATTGTGTGAGATTAGCCCTGTTTCCCATGTTTTTGCTTTATCATATCTTGCTTAGCCTATTTATTTTGTGTTGGGTTGGCTGGTTCGGATTCGGAGTGGTCTTGGTGAAAATTGAGACACTTAGTCTCTTAAATTAGCTTAATAGTTGAAAAATTCAAATGGGATTTGACTTATTGGTAAACGACCTCGGAATGCAGATTTTACGGCTCGGATAGTTTTGTTAAGTTGTTTGGGACTTCAGAGTGTGTTCGAAATGAAGTTTTTATGTCCGATGTAGAATTAGGCTTGAATTGGCGAAAGTTCATTTTTAGCAATTTCCGGTTGGCAGTGTAAAATAGGCTATCGGGGTCGGAATAGGATTCCGGAAGTTGGAGCGGTTCGTAATGTGATTTTTGATATGTGTTCAAAATTGTGGGCCAATCGGATGTGTATTGGTTTGTTTCGGCATCATTGGCGAGATTTAGAAGTTTCAAAGTTCATAGGCTTGAATTTAATGTATTTTTTGTGTTTTGGTGTTGTTTTTGGTGTTTCAAAGGTTCGACTAAGTTTGAGTGATGTTATGGGGTGTGTTTGTATGATTGGTTGAGGTTCCGGGGCCTCGGGTGTATTTCGGATTCTCAAACGTGCACTTTTTGGCCTTAAGAAGGCTTCTGTTTTCTGGTGTTTTAGCAGCAGTGATTTCTTCATTGCAATCACGTGGATTCATCCCCGATCACCTACAATAAAAGAGTGGGGCAGGCATTTTCTTCAATGTGATCGCGTGGTTAGGATTGCGACCGCATAGGTTGAGCAGGTGAAGCAGTGTGACCGCGTGGGCTGTGGTGCGATCGCATAGATGTTTTGAGGCGTATTTGTGGGATGGTCTTTTTTTGTATGCGATCGCGTGTGTTGGTTTGCGATCACGTAGAGTGGTCTGGGGTGTGCATCGTGATCGCGTGGCTAGGGTCGCGATCGTACTGAAAGGATTTTAAGTGTTGAGCATAATGTTTTAATGCCCATTGTTGCGAAATTTTCACAACTTTCCTCCATTGATATACAAGTTGAGAGCTATTTGAGAGGGTTTGAAAAAGAAATCAAAGGGGTTCACTTGGAGGTAAGGTTTCCAACTTCATAACTCGTTTCCATATCGTTTTATAAGCAATTTAACTGGAAAATTGTTGAAATTAAACCCAAATTCGGGGAAGATAAGTGCATGGATTTTCTTTTGAGGATTTGAGAGGGAAATTGTGGTCAAATTTTAGTATTCTTCGTATGTATAGAATCGTAGGAAGATGATAATTCTAGTGATGTAAATTTTATCAATTTATGAGACGTGGGTCCGGGGCTCAGAATTGGCCGAATTTTGCGAATTTTTTATAAATTGATAGTTTTCGATTGGGTTTTGTCCCTTTAGCGTATATTGATGATGTTAAACTGGTTTTGGTTAGATTCGGAGATATCAGGAGCCAAATTGAGGGGCAAGGGCATTGCAGATTAGTATTGTGGCCCGGCAGTGTAAGTAATGGTTATAAATATTGTCCTGAGGGTATGGGACCCCGGACTTCATATTTCTCACTGTTTTTAGAATGGCGCACATATCGGATGAAGAGTATGTGGCGCATACTGATTTTTGGATTGGACTTGGTCCTTTCTGCGGAAACTATTATGTTGCGTATTTTACTCCAAATTATATGTTAAATAGTGTTCTAAAGATTATTGCTATATTTTGTCTATAAGCCATGTTTGGGGCCTCGTGCCAACTTGTTTAGACCCTTGGGGGCTTTTACTGCTAATTCCTCACAGTTGATTTATTTGATTTACATTCAGTCATGTTGTGCTTAATTTTTTTCGAAATTTAGCCTTATTTATAGTATTTTGAGATATAAAAATGACGTTTTGGGTTGAGTAACCTGTTATACTGATACGCCCGAGGGGCTTTTGAGAGATTCTGACTGACTGATGCCGAGGGCCTGATTGTGAGGATATGATACGCCATGAGGTGGCTTGATATTAGCGCTTGGGCTGAAGAAGCCCCTCCAGAGTTTGTACACACCCTAGTGAGCGCATGTACCAACTGAGTGCTGAGTGCTGAGTGCCGAGTGATGAGTGATTGGGAGGCATGAGTGACACTGAGGTTGCCCGAGGGGATGATACTGAGTGGCTGTGAGGTGTTGAGTGATGTTCTGCCCGAGGGGCTACTTATGATTTATTTTTACACTAAATCCTTCTGTTATTTTATTTATGAAATTGTTGGAAAACACATTTTTCAAAGGATTTTTCTGAAGTTGGCTTTTAAGGCATGTTGATTTCCTGTACCTATGTATATACTATTGGAAAGAAAGGCTGTGCATATTGTGAACATATGATATTGATTTTTATGTGTTTCTTGCCGCTTAGACTTGATTTATTCTCATTACTACTGAGTTGGCATACCCAAATTACTCCCTGCACCCCCGTGTGCAGATTCAGGTATAGATACCAAGCATTAGCCATCTATTCCGTGTGGAGCCGGAGTTCGGATATAGAGGTAGTTGTTCAGCGTCCGCAACATATCTGTTTTTCCCTTCTTTGTTGTGTCTATCTATTCTTTCGGAGATTTTGTGATATAATAGTACACTTGTTGGTATATTTATTAGATGCTCATGACCTATTGACTACAGATTTTGGGATGGTTTAGACTATTTAGCGGTTTTTTTGCCTAATGAATTAAGTAATTCTATATAATTTATGAAATGTTTCAAAATGGTTGAGATTTTTGAAAGAAACTGTAATTAGGTGATTATTGACTAGCCTAGTTCCACGATAGCCGCCATCACGGCCGGTTTAGGATTTGGGGTCGTGACAAGTTAGTATTAGAGCCTAGGTTATATAGGACTCAACGGTCATGAGCAGGTTTAGTAGAGTCTTGCGGATCGGTATGGGGACATCTGTACTTATCTTAGAGAGGCTGTGAAATCCTTAGGAACAATCTCATTTTCTTGAGTTCTGTCGTGCCATTTTGTTGATTCTGGAAATCTAAACTTCTATTGTTTCCTTATCTCACAGATGGTGAGGACTCGCGCTACCGATCAGGATGATCAGCCACCAACTAGACCATCGAGAGGTCAAGGCCGCGGTAGAGGTAGGGGCCAGCCCGTGAAGTAGCCAAGGCAGTGCCAGTTGATCCCCCTACTGATCAGGATCAGATTCCCACCGCAGATACTCCAGCGGGACAGGCTCAGGCACCTGTAGTGCCTATTGGTATTCCAGGTCTTCAGGAGACCTTGGCTCAGATCATGACGGTGTGTACCACCCTTGCTCAGGCAGTTGCCGCTACTTCTCAGGTCGGGGGAGGCAGTCAAACTCCAGTTACCCGGGCACCTGAGACGGCTACTTAGGGCCAGCAGACATCGGGGGCGGTTCCAGCCCAGCCGGTTGCTCCAGCTCGGGACTTCGTGGTTCCGGCTATGCTAGAGGAGGAGCAGCGTAGACTGGAGAGATTTAGCAGACTACAGCCTCCGACATTCAGTGAGGATGCCCAAGGTTTTCTAGATAAGTGTCAGAGGATGTTGCGTACTACTGGAATTTTGGAGACCAGTGGGGTCTCATTTGCTACATTTCAGTTTTCTGGTGTTGTTTTCACTTGGTGAGAGTCTTTTGAGAGGCGTAGGCTTGTTGGTTGAGCACCCCTCACCTGGCAGCAGTTCTCCACTATCTTCTTGGAGAAGTATGTACCTCAGTCTTACAAGGAGGAGCAACGCAGGATTTTTGAGCAGCTGCGTCAGGGAGAGCTATCAGTCATGCAGTATGAGATGTAGTTTTCGGAGTTGGCTTGTTATGCTACCGAGTTGGTCCCTACTGACAGGCCTAGATCATCATCAGCTACTGAGATTCACAGTTTCCTTAGTTTGGTAGGGTACTATCACCGTTTCGTCGAGCGATTTTCATTTATTGCTGCACCTATAACCAGACTGGCCCAGAAAGGTGCTCAATTTAGATGGACTGAGTAGTGTGAGGAGAGCTTTCAGAAGCTCAAGTCAGCTTTGACTACAACTCCGGTATTGATTTTGCCTATGGGTTCAGGTTCGTATACAGTTTACTGTGATGCCTCAAGAGTTGTCCTTGGAGAGGTTTTGATGCAGGACGGTAGGCTGATTGCCTACATGTCCAGACAATTGATGGTGCACGAGAAGAATTATCCAGTGCACAATTTTGATCTAGCAGCTATTGTTCACGCCTTGAAGATTTGGCGTCATTATTTGTATGGAGTGCATTGTGAAATTTTCACTGATCACCATAGTTTGCAGCATCTTCTTAAGCAGAAGGATCTGAATTTGCGTCAGAAGAGGTGGTTGGAGCTTCTCAAGGATTGTGACCTCACTATTTTATATCATCCGGGGAAGGCCAATGTAGTGGTCGATGCCCTGAGTCACAGAGCGGAGAGTTTGGGGAGTTTAGCCTACCTTCCAAGAGCTGAGCGTCCATTAGCACTTGATGTTCAGGCTTAGGCGGGTCTGTTGGTGAGATTTGATCTATCGGCTGCTCTGCGGGTATTGGCTTGTGTAGCCTCCAGGTCTTCCCTTTATGATCAGATTAGAGCACGCTAGTATGATGATCCGCATTTTCTTGTTCTTCATGACAAGGTCCGTCGCGGTGATGCCAGGGATGTGGTTATTGGTGATGATGAGGTCATGAGGATGAAGGGCCGTATTTGCGTGCCCAATGTAGATGGGCTTCGAGATTTGATTCTAGCTAAGGCCCATAGTTCGCGGTATTCCATCCATCCAGGTGCCGCGAAGATTTATCAGGATTTGAGATTGCAGTATTGGTGGAGGCGGATGAAGAAAGATATTGTTGAGTTTGTGGCTCGGTGCCTCACCTGTCAGCTGGTGAAGTATAAGCACCAGAGACCAGATAGATTGCTTCAGAGATTTGATATTCCGAAGTGGAAGTGGGAGCGGATCACAATGGACTTCGTACTTGGGCTCCCACGAACATCGAGGAGGTTTGATGGTATAAGGGTTATTGTAGATCGGCTGACCATGTCCGCGTACTTCATTCTTATTGGTACTGCTTATTCTTCGGAGCGGTTAGCTGAGATTTATATCAGGGAGATTGTCCAGTTGCATGGGGTTCCAGTTTCTATCAATTCGGATAGAGGTACTCAGTTCACATCTCAGTTTTGGAGAGCCGTACAGAGAAAGTTGGGTACTCAAGTCGAGTTGAGCACAACATTTCATCCTCACACCGACGGGCAGTCGGAGCGTACTATTCAGATTTTGGAGGGTATGTTGCGCGCATGTGTCATTGAGTTTGGGGGTTCATGGAACTAGTTTCTGCCACTCCTGGAGTTTGCATATAATAATTGTTATCAGTCGTGTATCCAGATGTCTCCGTCTGAGGCCTTATATGGTCGGAGGTGCAGATCTCCGGTTGGTTGGTTCAAGACGGGCGAGGCTAGGCTATTGGGCACAAACATAGTTCAGGATGCATTGAGTAAGGCGAAGTTGATTCCGGAGCGACTTCACACGATGCAATCTAGGTATAAGATCTATGCGGTCTGGAAGGTTCGTGATGTATCTTTCATGGTTGAGGATACGGTGTTGCTGAAGGTGTCACCCATGAAGGGTGTTATGCGGTTCGGGAAGAGGGGAAAGCTGAATCCCAGGTTCAATGGGCCATTTGAGGTGCTTCGGATGATTGGGGAGGTGGCTTATAGACTTGCCTTGCCTCCTAGATTATCGAGTATTCATCCGCTGATCCATGTTTTATGCTCTAGAAGTATGTTAGTGACCCATCTCATGTTCTGGACTTCAGCACGGTTTAGCTCGAGGGTGATATGTCATATGAGGTAGAGCTAGTGGCTGTTTTGGGTCGTTAGTCAGAAAGCTGGGGTCTAAGGATTTAGCTTCAGTGGAGGGGACAACCGGTGGAGGATGCCACCTGGGAGACCGAGCGAGAGATGGGAGCAGATATCCTCACTTATTCGTGACTCTAGGTATATTTCTAGACCCGTTCGAGGACGAACGTTTGTTTAAGAGGAGGAGGATGTAACGATCCGGCCAGTCGTTCTGCGAGATTAGCCCCGTTTCCCATAATTCTACTTTATCATATCTTGCTTAACCTATTTATGTTGTGTTGGGTTGGCTGGTTTGATTTAGGAGTTGTCGTGGTGAGAATTTAGACACTTATTCTCTTAAATTAGCTTAATAGTTGAAAAAGTCAACTAGGAGTTGACTTATTGGTAAACGACCCCGGAATGCGGATTTTATGGCTCGGATAGCTTCGTTAGGTGATTTATGACTTTGGAGTGTGTTCGGAATGAAGTTTGATGTCCGGTGTAGAATTGGGCTTGAATTGGCAAAAGTTAGTTTTTGGCGATTTCTGGTCGATAGTGGATAATAGGCTATCGGGGTCGGAATGGGATTCCGGAAGTTGGAGAAGGTTCATAATGTGATTTTGGATATGTGTGCAAAATTTCAGGTCAATCGGATGTGTTTTGGTTCGTTTCGGTAACACTGGCGAGATTTAGAAGTTTCAAAGTTCGTAGGCTTGAATTTGATGTAACTTTTGTTTTTTTGTGTTGTTTTTTGGTGTTTCAAAGGCTCAACTAAGTTTTAATGATGTTATGGGGTGTGTTGGTAGGATTGGTTGAGGTCCCGGAGGCCTCGGGTGTATTTCAGATGCTCAAAGAGGCACTTTTTGGCGTTAAGAAGTCTGATGTTTTCTGGTGTTTTAGCAGCAGTGATTTCTTCACATCCGCAATTGCATAGAGTAAAAGAGTGGGGCAGGCATTTTCATCTATGCGATCGCGTGGTTAGGATTGCGATCGCATAGGTTGAGCAGGTGTAGCAGTGCGATCACATGGGATGTGGTGCGATCGCATAGAGGTTCTGAGGCGCGTGCGTGGGATGGTCTTTTGTGCTATGTGATCGCGTGTGTTGGTGTGCGATCGCATAGAGTGGTCTGTGGTGTGCATCCTGATCGCATGGCTAGGGTTGCGATCGCACTGAAGGGATTTTAAGTGGTGGGCAGAATGTTTTAAAGCCCATCGTGGCGAAATTTTCACCACTTTCCTCCATTGATAAATTAGTTGAGAGCTATTTGAGAGGGTTTGAAGAAGAAATCAAAGGGACTGACTTGGAGGTAAGGATCCCATCTTCATAACTCATTTTTCTAAGCAATTTAACTGGAAAATTGTTGAAATTAAACCCAAATTTGGGGAAGATAAGTGCATGGAAATTAGAGTTTTCTTTTGAGGATTTGGGTGGGAAATTATTGTCCGATTTTAGTGTTCTTGGTATGTATAGAATCATGGGAAGACGAGGATTCTAGTGATGTAAACTTTATCAAATTCCGAGACGTGGTCCCGAAGCTCGGGTTTGGCCGAATTTCAAGATTTTTTATAAATTGATAATTTTGGATTGGGTTTGGTCCCTTTAGTGTATATTGATGATGTTAAACTAGTTTTGGTTACATTCAGAGAAATCGGGAGCCAAATTGAGGGGCAAGAGCATTGCGGATTAGTGTTGTGGCCCGGTAGAGGTAAGCAATGGTTATAAATCGTTTCCTGAGGGTATGGGACCCGTGACTTCACATTTCTCACTATTTTTAGAATGGCGCACATATCGGATGAAGAGTATGTGGCGGGCACTGATTTTTGGATTGGACTTGTTCCTCTCTGCGGCAACTATTATGTTGCGTATTTTACTCCAAATAATATGTTAAATTGTGTTCTAAAGATTATGGCTATATTTGGGCTATAAGCCATGTTTGGGGTCGTGTGCCAACTTGTTTAAACCCCTTGGGGAATTTTTACTGCTATTTCCTCACTTTGACTTAAGATTCACACTCAGTAATGTTGTGCTTATTTGTTTTCGAAACTCAGCCTTATTTACAGTATTTTGATATATAAAAATAATGTTTTGGGTCGAGTACCCCGTTTTACTGATACGCCCGAGAGGCTTTTGAGAGGTTCTGACTGAGTGAGGACGAGGGCTTGATTGTGAGGATATGATACGCCACGAGTTGGCTTGATATTAGTGCTTGGGCTAAAGAAGCCCCTCCGGAGTCTGTACACCCCTAGTGAGCGCAGCTGCCTACTGAGTGCTGAGTGATGAGTGTCGAGTGCCGAGTGATGAGTTATTGGGAGGCATGAGTGACAGTGAGGTTGCCCGGGGGGCTGATACTGAGTGGTTTTGAGGTGCTAAGTGAAGTTCTGCGTGAGGGGAGATTTATGTTTATGTTTCTGCCCGAGGGGATACGTATGATTTATTTCATTTTACACTAAATCCTTCGGTTATTTTTATTTCTAAAATTGTTGGAAAACACATTTTTCAAAGGATTTTTCTGAATTTGGCTTTTTGGACATGTTGATTTGATATATCTATGTATATACTGTTGGAAAGAAAGGTTGTGCATATTTTGAACTGATGATATTGATTTTTATGTATTTCTTGCCGCTTAGACTTGATTTATTCTCATTACTACTATGTTGGCGTACTTTTATTACTCCCTGCACCCCTGTGTGCAGATTCAGGTGCAGATACGGAGCGTTAGCCATCTATTCCGTGTGGAGCCGGAGTTCGGGATATAGAGGTAGTTGTTCAGCATCCGCAGCATCTCTGTTTTTCCCCTCTTTGTTGTATCTATCTATTCGTTCGGAGATTTTCTAATATAATAGTAAACTTGTTGGTATATTCCTTAGATGCTCATGACCTGTTGACTCTTGATTTTGGGATGGTTTAGACTATTTAGCGGTTATTTTGCCTATTGAAATCAATCATTCTATATACTTTATGAAATGTTTGAAAATTGTTAGGATTTTGGAAAGAAACTGTAATTAGGTGACTATTGGCTAGCCTAGTTCCACGATAGGCGCCATGACGGCCGGTTTAGGATTTGGGGTCGTGACACTAATATACGTAAAAATATTAGGCGGCGACGTCATGTACTTAATAACCTCGAAATTATTATTATGTTGTTTCTATCATACCAGTATAAAATAGGGAAACAAGTACTAATACAAGTTTCCTTATTAGGAAATCAAAAACATATCATTTCTAATAGTTGATCTAGAAATACCCCTATAAGCTGGATTGTACTAATCTTGTACGTAATGAAGAAAATTGTAAGAAATGAGAGAAGCTCCAACTTCTCTCTAACCAATTAAAGGAAACTCTACCTATCCTTAATCTAAATTCATCCGCCACTACCCTCGTGGAAACTGTTGTTACTGCCATAGAAATGGACATATCTATGATCCCTCCTAAACCACCAGATATCCACAATAAAGGGAAAGAAAACAACTACCAGAAAACTCATCAATTTCGTACAAGGACAAATTAATTAGGGGAGAACGAGATATGGACATCACTATTGATGCTACTGATTCCCTCTCCAATACCTTACCATAAATAAAAGAATCTCCCTATCCCAAGAAGACAAAGTCTGTATGTATCTTCCATGGAAATACTCTATAATTAGTAAGCTACAAGGCAAACGAATACTTCATACAACAATAACATAACAACAAACCCAGTTTGATCCCAACAAGTAGGGTCTGGGGAGGGTAGTCTGTACGCAGAACTTACCCCTACCTAATGCAGGTAGAGAGACTGTTTCCAATAGACCCTCGGCTCAGGAAGGGTGAAAAACTAATACTTCATCAAATTCTTCGAAAAAATGTTCAAGATTTGTGGATAGTGAAAGAAAATTTTCCATTAATCGACATAGGAGCCGACTGCTGTATTGCGAAACTACAAAACAAGGATAGTGCATTCAGTCCTTCAAAATGGTTTATGGTTCATCTTTGGACATTTTCTACTATGTCAAAGATGGGAGCAAAATTTTGTTGTATCAGAGGCAAAACAAGATTTTACTGCAATATGGCTTAGATTACCTAACATTCCTACTGAATTTTATGATGGTTTTATCCTTCAAGAAAGTGGTAACTCAATAGGTAGGTTGTTAAAAATTGATGTTTGCACATCAACAACCTTAAAGGGACGTTATTCCAGATTATATGTTGAATTATCAATGGATTAACGGGTTGCAAAATACATCTACATAGAGGATCATAAACAATACATAAAATATGAAGGTGAAAAAATACTCTGCAATGTGTGTAGGATGCTAGGCCATACAATCATTAATTGTCCATGCCCATTAAATTCCTTGCCAAAAAAATCTAGCCATGACAAAGCTGCCTCAAGCCACAATGAAGACCAAGATTCATGCATGCCCCAAACTGATAACGGTTGGCACACAGTGACGTTCCAAAGATCAAGAAGTTTGCGGAAGAAAACACCAATGGAGGGCAAAAAGCTCTAGTGGAGACAAGTATAAACGTCAGGTTATTTAATGCTTCTACGAGTAAGTCTATCAATCCTCAGAAAGTTAAGTTTGTTAACAAACACATTGCTTCAGTATGAAATAACCAAGGCAATGGAAAATTTTCCCGAAAATCAAATAACACCATTAACACAAAACATGGGAAAACCAATAATTCCCAACTATAAAACCGCTTCACTAAGTTGTATCATGAGTCCACGGTTTCCCCAAACAATACTAATAATAACAATAACAATTCATTAATAAAAAATGGAGAACATGTTGCATGGAATTAGTGGGGTCTTTGACACGTCTAGTGCGGAACTCTCTAATAAATATACTAATGTAATTGTCAGGTCTACTAATACCACTATTAATATATCCCCTAAGGCCAACAAAAAGTTAATTGAGTCTAATAACCCTACTACTAATGACATGATTACTACTACAAACACACTATCATTACAAAACCCTCCAATAACAGAATACACTTGTCTCCAACACCTCCTCTCATTAGCCAAATGTTGGACGGCATGCACCACGTGCCAAATCAACCGCATGCAAAATCTAGTAATATATCTCCCACGCTAAACCACTCAAGTTACATGCAACTAGATGCAATCATTACGTCACGACCCGATTTCGGAGTCGTGATGGCGCCTGTCGTGCAACCAGGCAAGCCGCCCTTTTATCTAACCTAAATTTAATTTTCGGTAAAAATGAAATTTTTAGATGAATTTATTGATAATACTAAGAGTCTGAAGTTTAAAAACAATATTTGAAAAACAAAAATTTAAAACCTCCAACCCCGGATCCGGTGTCACTCAGTCATGAGCTACTATAACATAAAGAAAAGAAAAAGAGAAATGGACAACATTGTCTCAAAATAAAGAACATGAGGTGGAATAAGGAAGAGAAGACGAGGTCGCGGTCGCCAGCTGCTACCTCGACTACTCCAATGAAAACTCTGATAGCTGCTCAATATCCACTACCGGGTCCCGGTGTACTTGGATCTGCACACAAGGTGCAGGGGGTAACGTGAGTACACCAACTCATAAGTAACGAACCCAAACTATGGGTTGAGAGGTAGTGACGGACAAAACCTCAGAATTTGCAATAAACAATATACAGAATTTAGACATGCTAACAGTTTATCAGGATGAGTAAATGTGCCAAGTATGCCAGTATACTCTACATACCATCATAAAATATATGTATGAAACCAGTGTGGATATGCACATAGTGCTCACAACCCTCACACAACAGTCCACTCAGCACCGTATATGGCTCTCATGTCCAGGGAAAAGTCCATTACGAAATGTACATAAACATTGGTGACCGTAGTCACTCCGTACACAGGAAAAAGGCCAATCCAGCCCCACAGAGAAAGTCCATCTCCGGAATACAACACTCGGAAAGGATCCATGTCCAGGGACGATCCATCCCTCACATAACATCCACTTCGAACCCAATCCATGACCAGTGAAAATACATCCCTCACATAACACCAGCTTCGGACAAGAAGCATGCCTAGGGAAAATCCATCCCTCATCATCAATGCGGTCACTGGGGGTGTAAAGACTCCGGAGGGGCCCTAGTGCCTCATGCGCCATATCAAGCCAACGGAGGCATGATTAAATATCACTGCGGTGTGTAGTCTGATCTCATAACTGTCTCAATAAAAGGCTCTAAGCCTCACTCAGTCATTACTCTTCAGTATCACTCACATGGCTAACATATGCATCCATCAACCCGAAAAAATGATAAGTATGCATATAATTAACAATACTGAGACTGAGATATGAAGTGATATGCTATATCAGGACTGAGTATATGAAATCAAATAATCATAAAATGAGACAGTACTATACGACCACTCGGGTCTCAACATTTTTGGCGTGAAGCCTAACATTTATACTTAACATGATTTCTAACAGGTTGACAACTACAACATTAACAGAAGCACATATATCATCAGGGAATAACCACTAAGCGGTGCCATGGGATAATCCATGCCATACATACTCGGTGCACGCCCGCACGCTCGTCACTTGGCATATGTGTCACCTCAATTATAGTCATAAATCATTTAGCTCGGGGTTTCGAACCCTCAGAGACAAGTTTGGAAACGTTACTTACCTAAGAACCGGCTAAAATACTATTCCGCAACGCCTTTGCCTCTAAATTCGGCCTCTGAGTGCTCCAAGTCTACCAATTTCAGATTTTTATCATCAAATTATGCTTAAGGAATGAATTCCAATTGAAAAGTACCAAATTTAGCTCAAAACCCGAAATTAGCCAAAACCCGACCCCTGGGACCTGATCACGCTCAACTATGTCTAATAAAAGACTAAGCGGGCGTTGCATAAATAATCTGGGGTATTACGCCCAGAGTCGATCCCACAGGGAATTTACGTATCAATCAAGTCTTTAGAATACGCAACTTTTACTCAATCAATTCTCTCAAGACTTTTTAATATAAATTGGTGATGTTTTACTAATTCTACTGACAATAATAATAACTAACAATTACTAACAATGTGTTGTAAACAATTATGATAAAGGTCTAAGGTTATGGTTTCCCCCGTCGGTGAACTTCCTTCTCGGATACTTCTTATAGTTTGATTAGTTGTCTCTATCAATCATGAACACTCTATCTACCATAAATCTCTCTCAAGTAATTATGATAATTTACTAGACGCACTCTCTCAAGTTACGCTAGCTAGATCGCATTACAGTTCACTTTAGATTGCACCCGAGGTATCGTTATCTCTAATCCAACCTCTAAACCCTCGGTTATGACTTTCGTCTATACTCCGGGAGTGATGTTGTTCAAACAACTACCTAAATATGCACTCTCTCTCAAGTAGATACATAATAAATAGGCACATCTAATTGATGGCCATTCAATTAACTACAACAAGAACGTAGTTGAACAAATAGAGATTAATCAACCAAAATATATTAATATCACAAGAAATTCATCCCCAACGGGTTCTACCAAAACCCTAGATTAAAGAAGTTAGCTAGACATGTTCATAAGAATCAAACTCAAAATAACTTGTATACTTGAACTACAAAGTAATGAATAAAAGATGTAAAAATCAATGTTTTCGTCACTTCAATGGTTTTCTCTCTTCAAATCCTTCGCCTGCCTTCCAATCCTCATTAAGTTGTGTTTTAGGGGTCTACTTATATGTTTAGGACAAACCCTAAACGTGTAGGAGACTTCTATTCCAATCGGGAAACACTTAAACTCGTCAAAACTCGGAATTGACCGAAACAGGGAACCAGGCGTTTGGGGCCAAACGCCCCTTTAAGGCTAGGGCAGGCCTGGCTTTAGGTGGCAAACGCCCCCCTAACGCCAGGGCCCGCCTGGCTTTAGAATGCAAACGCCTGGATAAGGCCAGGGTGTTCCCTCTTTGCCTCTCAAGTGTATTTTTGACGTATTTGCATACATTTAGCTTAGTTTTCATCTCCAATTCACCTACACATGAAATAAACTCCATTAAGCACATAAAAAGTGTATTTTTATCATTAATGCGCATAAACTGTAAGGCATATAACATGTTAAACTATGAATTATAGTCTCGCATCAATACCCCACACTTAAACATTTGCTCGTCCACGAGCAATCAAACTACACTCGTGTACACAACTTATTAAG